>SJYE01003095.1:314583-346404 GCA_006408755.1 Eudorcas thomsonii
GCTGTATTGGGCTGGGCCGAGCGGAGGATGACCGGGAGGTGCCTTTTTCTGCGGTCCTGTCCGGGCATTTCCGATTCAGGCAGGATCTGCCCGAGCGGACGGAGAGTGGACATTTCAATACTGGCCCTTCTCACCAGTGACCTTAACAACTGGAATTGTTGTTACCCAAAACCCCTCAATTTCTGAAACACCTCAGGGTCGCATTTGTCTTTTAGATTCTATCCTTTTCACCCATAACCCTACTTGAGATTATTGTCAACAGTTGTTGCAGGTGCTGTTCACCACCACAGAACAGGAAATATCAGCAGCTCAGAAAAATGTGCCTGGGGTGGATGGGAGACCCACTATGCAGCCTAAACTAATTGATGAGGGGTTTCTAGTGAACTGAAGGTAGGGAGCATCTCCTAGTGTACTGCCAGACTCTCATGGCTGCCTTAGAGCGGCTGTCAGAAAGCCAACCAATTTGGCTAAAATAAAACTGATTAGCCAAGAGCCATATGAGAGCCCAGCAGATTTCCTTAAAAGATTAATGGACGCCTTCAGACAGTACACCCCTCTAGACACCCAAGCTGATGTGTCAAAGATAGCAATAATGTTATACTTTTATAACCAGGCAGCCCTTGATATCAGGAGAGTTGCAGAAGGTAGAGAGGCTGGGTGAGCAGACCTTAAAGACTTAATAAGGGTGGCTGAAAGAATTTTTAGTCACAGAGAGACTCCGGAAGAGAGAGAGAAGAGCATATTACATGGGAAGAGAGAGAATTCAGCGCCAAAAAACACAAAGAGTTGGTCCAGATATTTTTTGCAGGGATAGAACAGGGAACTAATTCTCAGAAGGCAAAGAAAGTTAACTTGAAGGGTAAAGAGAGGGTAGGAAGGATCAATGTGCATTTTGTAAGGAATTCAGACACCTGAAGGATAAGTGCCCCAAGAAAAATCTAAGAGAGAGATGAATATAGACTGTACTCACCAGAGCCCCCTACAGCTATAGACCCTGCTGTGCAACAATAGATTCAAAGATACACCCTAGCCTGGGCAGAAATAGCAGGAGTGGGACTACCCAAACAAAGACCTCCCATTGTTGTGAACTGAAGGCCAACACTCTTCCTGTGAGGGTAAGACAGTATCCCATGAGTCAAGAGGCCCGGCAAGGAGTTACACCACACATACAGCGCCTCCTGAAGGCAGAGATTCTCAAAAAGTGCCGGTCCCCATGGAATACTCCCCTATTGCCTGTGAAGAGGCCTGGGAGAACTAACTTTAGACCAGTTCAAGATCTACGAGAAGTCAACAAACGGGTGAGTGACATTCATCCCACTGTTCCTAACCCTTATACTCTACTAAGGAGCTTGTCTCCAGATTATGTTTGGTATACTGTCTTGGACTTGAAAGATGCCCTTTTCAGTTTGCCCCTGGCCCCCATGAGCCAAGAAATCTTTGCATTCGAATGGATAGAAAAAGACAATCAGACCCCCGGACAGCTGACTTGGATTCGACTACCACAAGGTTTCAAACATTCGCCCACGCTGTTTAATGAGGCTGTAGGTGAAGACTTCCATGAGAAACGAGGAGTAAGAAAAGGGATTTTAACACAGAAGTGGGGGCCATGGAGGCGACCAGTGGCCTACCTCTCCAAACGACTAGACCCAGTGGCTGCCGGATGGCCACCTTGCCTTCGAATTATTGCCGCCACTCCCTCCTGGTCCATGACACCGATAAACTGACTTATGGACAGCAACTCCTGGTCTACACTCCCCATGCCATCGAAGAAGTTTTAAAGCAGCTAATAAAGACTATACTTCCCCCATACTGACAGTAGGACTACCATCCCCGGGTAGGGGATCCTTACCCCCGGTCCCTGAATATTCCTCATCTGATCTTGCCTGGATTCGAGAGAATGCTGACCTTTGAGAGGGCGAAGATGGACGGTACGAAGACCCAGATGATTACTTGATGCTTCCTGTGTAAACATCTACACCTGACCACCCATCTAGGGGAAAAAAAAAAAAAAAAAGACCCCAATGCTTCTCCAGACAGCACGTCTGAGGTTTCCTTGACAACAAGTGACTGTACGAGACATAGTCCATGCCTGCAAAGCATGCCAGCTAATGAGGCCAGGGAAAGGACAACATGCAGGAACGAGGTACCAGGGAAAAAGACCAGGGCAGTATTGGGTGATAGATTTTACAGAGACAAGGCCAGGCAAGTATGAATACTGTTATTTGCTAGTCATGGTGGATACTTTCTCAGGGTGGGTAGAGGCCTTCCCTACTAAGGGGGAAATAGCTATGATAGTGGCCAAGAAGATCCTAGAAGACATAGTACCTAGGTTTGGACTGCCGTTGACCATTGGCTCTGATAATGGGCCTGCTTTTGTGATCCAAATTGTTCAGGGACTTGCCCTAGCCCTGGGGACAAAATGGAAATTACCCTGTGAGAACAGCCCCCAGAGCTCAGGGCAGGTTGAGAGGATGAATCGGATCCTAAAAGAAACTTTGGCAAAGTTGGCAATAGAGACTGGTGGGCACTGGGTAACCCTCCTTCCCTTCTTCCTCTTCCGTGCACGTAACACCCCTACAAGCTTAACTTGACCTCTTTTGAAGTTATGTATGGAAGACCCCCTCCCGTGTGCCCTATCCTCGAGGGAAGGAAACAACCTCCCCGAGTTTAGGGCGGCTCTGAGAGGCTCTGATGGCATTGAGCAAGATACATACTCACGTCTGGAGACTAGTCTGGGAAATACACGAAGGCCAAGACAAGGGAGCCATCCCTTCGCATATCTGCCCTGGAGATTGGGTGTGGGTTAAGTGGCACCATTCTAAGGCACTAGAACCTAAATGGAAGGGTCCTTATGTTGTGCTTCTTACCACCCCCACTGCCCTCAAGGTAGATGGCATTGGACCATGGGTGCATTGTAATCACGTGTGCCGAGCGATTGCTGAAGAGCAACAACAGGCTCAGGCAGAATGGAAGGTAGCTGTCCATCCATCAAATCCTGTCAAGCTGAAGCTCAGCCATCAAAATACTGTCGAGTCATCATCACCATCGTAGGACTGACAGCCCTATCCACTCGGGCTCACTATGAGAAAAGTATGGGAGAAGGGACTTTGCCTTGGTGCTGTTCCTCCTGAAAAGACCCCCTTGTGTGCCCAAACTGCTAACCTCACCGGACTTAATGCAACAACATGGACTATGCCTGAGGCAGGGGGCTGGTGGGTTTGTTCCCATAATGGGCTGACACCTTGCTTACACACTTCCGTTTTCAACCAGAGTAGGGAATTCTGTGTTCTAGTTGCGGTGTTGCCCAAACTCCAGTCTCATTCTGAGGAAGTAATGTACAATTTTTGAGACAAAAAAGGCCAGCCTCCCTGGTACAAGAGAGAACCTGTCACGGCCATCACCTTGGTGACCCTATTCACCCTTGGAGTAGCAGGAGCAGGTACAGGTATCACCTCTCTGTCTACACAAACTCAAACTCAAGGCTTTACCTCCTTGAGAGCAGCTATTGACGAGGATATCACCCACATTAAAAGTCTATGGATGGCCCTGGAAAAGTCTTTAACTTCTCTATCTGAGGTAGTGCTGCAAAATAGGAAAAGCCTAGACCTAGTTTTCCTACAGCAGGGAGGATTATGCGCAGCCCTAAAAGAAAAATATTGTTTCTATGCTGATCATACTGGGGTGGTGAGGGGCCGGCAGAGCAAGGACCCATTCTTAGGAAGCAGGGGTTGGGGTCAGTGACTTGAGGGCACTCAAGAAACAGCCCCAGGCGGCCCAGCTCCAACCCCACAGGTGCCTTTTCCTGCACACGTGACCTTTGGGAAAGGCCCTGGTCCTCTGTAGAATGGCAGGGTGATGGTGCGCAGGTTGGCCTTTATGTCTTGCTTGGATAGTGAAAGTTACATGTGTGTGCACAAGTAACTGTTACATACAGTTAATAGTAACCATTTAATTAAGTTTGGAAGAATAACTGAGGCTGCTGAGTAATCATGGAAAAACCACCCTGGCAGGTTTGCTCATCACAGGGCCCAGCACAGACTGGGTCGACAGCAGGGAACATGGCATCCTGGGGAAGAGCTGAGGCTTCGCTGGCAGAGAGAGCGAGAAGCCCAGCAGGGACGGTTTAAATCCTGGTTCCATAAATCTCCTTGGTTGACCAGCCTACTCTCCTCTCTAATGAGGTCGCTCATTATCCTCCTAATACTCCTCACCTTTGGGCCCTACATTATTAATAAGCTGGTGACCTTCATTAGAGAACGAGTTCACTCTGTACAACTATTTGTGTAGAGGCAGCAATACCACTCCTTGCCTAGGAATATAGAGGAGGATTCCTCTATGTAGCTGAAGACAGGGGTGGATGTTTGGGCCTAACTGGAGCCAGAACAGGCTCCAAGGGGCAGGCTAGGTCTGGGGTTTAGTCTCTAGGAAGCTGAGGCACTGGGAACTCCCACAGGCGGTGTAGCTTGACCAATAGGAGAAATCCCCTGAGAAAGCCCACGCGTGTGGGAATCTAGCCAATTAGTAGATGCCAAGAGACCCTTGAAACCAATCTGCCCTTGCCTACTCCATGTCTTTGTTCTAAGTTTATAAATACTGCTGTAATTCAGGGCTTGGGGCCCCCTTGCCTTACTCCACTGTATTGGATGAGGCAAGGTATCCTAACTCGAGTTAGCAATAAATAACCTCCCTTCTTGCTTTTGCATTGCCTTGATGGATTTGTTCTCTCAGTTTATTTGGGGACTTGGACACAGAGCATAACAGTGGAGACATTGTCACTCTAAAGGCTTTGTGGCAGCCCAAACCTGGGTATAATTTCATGGATTAAAATCATTATAACCTCCTTAGCCTGTTCACTATGACAGAGAAAAGCCTCAATCCATCGAATAAAAGTATCCAACCAAACTTGCAAGTAAGAATAACCATTAGCTTTTGGCCTATGTGTAAAATCAGTTTCCCAGTCTTCTCCAAGATACCCTCCACTTCATTGAAATTCAATTTTTTCTAGCTTTTCAGACTTTGGGTTATTTTCTGACAAACCTCACACATTTTGATAATGTTTTTTAAAATTTTCATTACATTTTTACCTTCAAACAAATGAGAAGTCATCTGGTAAGTACTCTCTGCACCCAAATGAAAACTTTGGTACAAACCTGAGTCTGGTATAATTCCTGAGTCTGCCCTTAAGACTTTTCCATTGAGCATTTTCAGGAATTATCAATCTTCCATCCTCAGATTGCAAACATCCTTTATCAGTAATTGTTGCTCTTCTTTTCTCATATCTTTCTAATTCTGCCTCAGTATATTTTGGTGTTTCCTATCCACAGGACTTGCCCAGATTGAAGGCGTCTGTAATGATGGTATTTCATACACTGCCATTTTTTCTGGCTTGGCTGTCAGAAGATGATTATCTTCAGCTACCTTACATCCATCCTTGTTATGTCCTTTGCAACGCTTAACAGCTACATCTTTAGGACAATATATAGCAGTTAAAAGTCTCTCTGAAATGTTTAATAGTTTCTCCTGTTGCTGTTTTAATTTTTTTAAAATATGTTGTACATGAGCATGTAAAGTCAAATAAGGATACTGAGAATCAGAGTAGATATTTACCTGCTGCTCTTTGCTTAACTCTGGAGCTTGAGCCAGAGCCACAAGCTCCCCTAGTTGAGCGCTGGTTACCTAGGGGAGAGATTTTGCTTCTAAAACCCGTATAGCAGTCATCACAGCGTAACCTGCTTTACACTTTTCATCCCAAAGAAAGGAACTACCATCAGTAAATATTTCCATTTCAGAATTATCTAGTGACAATTTGATCTTCCCTAGCTGCACAGTTTAAAGTTAAGAGTGGGGAACTATCGTGATCAGGTGTTTCATTTTCCTTCTCAGGAAAGATAGTAGCAGGATTTAAATTTCCAAACTTTAAGTTTACTTACTGGTCCTTCTAACAACAATGACTGGTAAGAAGTCTACTGTTTTTCATCCAAATATTAACCTTAATATTTAATATTCCACTCACATCATGAGAAGTCAGTACAGTAAGATTTCATCCATTAATTGTTTTTAAAGCTTCAGGTGCTAACAAAGCCACTGCCTCAATTATTATTAAGCACTGGGGCCACCCACAAGAAAGTACATCTACTTCTCTACTTTAATAAGCAATGGGTGGCTGGTGAGGCCCTCAAGGTTTTGTCAAATCTCCCAAGGCCACAGCTTTTCTTTTAGTGACAAATTAAATTCTGACCCTGTGGTCAAGCAGAGAGTGGGAGTTTGCAGGAAAGTAGTCTAAATAACCTTAAAAGCCTTTTGAGTATACGGAGACCAAATCAGTTTGTGTGTTGGGCTCTGCTGTGTTTCAACTGTAAGTTTTTTTTTTTAATACTTTATTCTACATTACAATACTGTATTTATTTTGCCATACATTGACATGAATCAGCCACAGGTGTACACAGTCTCCCAATGCCGAAGCCCCCTCCCACCTCCCACCTCATATCAACTGTAAGTTTATATAAAGGCCAACCAAGTTCCTCATAATCCAGAATACAAATGCCACAGTAACCTGTGATTCCCCCAAATCCTCCCAATTGCCTTGAATTTATAGGTAGGGGATGATTAGTATAGGTTTAATTCTCTCAGCAACTATGGCCCTAGTCCCTTCTGATATGATTAGGCCCAGATATCTAACAGATTGTTGACAAAGCTGAGTATTTTCTCTTGATGATTTGTAACCTCAGACTGCTAGAAAGTTTAAGAAGTCTTCTGAGGCTCATGAATAAGCTTCCTCTGTCTCAGCACTGAGCAAAATATCATCTATATATTCCTTCAGAGCTATTAAAGTTTTGTAGATTCCCATGAAATTTTTTATCTGAATAAGTGAGGACTGTCATTAAATCCCTGGGGCAATGCTGTCCAGGTTAAATGAGAAGCTAGCCTGTGTAGGGTCCTCAAGGGCAAATATAAATTGACTTTCCTCTGCAAACGCATTGAATAGAAGGCAGTTTCGAATAAACTGCTGATAAATATTTGGCTCATTCAGGAACTTCAGACAGTAAAAAAAAAAAAAAGATTAGGCACCACAGGGCATAAAGGAACTACAGCCTCACTTTTATTTGTAAATCTTGAACTAGTCTCCATTTACCATTTGATTCTTTATACCAAAAATAGGAGTGTTGCATGGACTGTTACAGAGAATTAATGGTCCCTGCTCCTTTATATTTTTCTTGATGGGTTTTAAACCTTCCTTACTCTCAGGTTTCAGTGGATACTGCTTCTTAGGTGGAAATAAGTGCAGGTCTTTGAGCTTGACAGCTACAGGAATAGCATCCTATGCTCAACTCACAGATTTTCCATAAGCCCATACTCTAGGATTTGCATTTTGTTCAATTAAATGGAGAAAAAGGGGGGCTTCATATTTATGAAAACAGGCATGGATCTTTTCAGTATATCCTGCCCCAAAATGGATGAAGGAGACTCTGGCATGATCAGAAACTCGTGTGAAAATAGCACAGAGTCTCCATTAAAGCTTAAAGAACAACTAAAGTAATGCCTTTTGGCTCATCCAGACAGTCCCTTTACCGAATAGGACTGGGAGGAAAGTGGACCAGGTTCTTCAGGAAGCACAGAGTAAGGTGCCCCAGTGTCTAAAAGGAAATCGACAGATTGCCCCCCACCACAGTTATTAATACCTGCGGTTCTTCAGGTGTAATTAGAATGGAAGCTTATGTAGGGACGACCAGGCACCTTCAGTGCTGATTGTCTTGAGGGTCCGACCCCTGAAACCTATGCCTCTGGTAACAGACTCTGTACTAGTATGGTCCTTTGCAGACCAGACAAGGAGCCAGGTGCAGCTTAGATTTCTGAGGACAATCCTGCTTGAGGTACTTCCTTTCCACAGTAATAGAAAATTCGTCCCTTTTCACCTGGGTCCCTCTGGGCATTTTTCTCAGGCTGTTTAACAATGGCTCCCATAGACATTGTGAGGGCTTCTGCCCGTTTCTTTGTCTTTTTCTGCATTTCTATTTATTTCCCTCACATTTCCTACCATAATAGGTTGTCTGAGCCAGTTGTAACAGATTATCTAAAGACTGATTTGGTCCATCAGTTCAGTCACTCAGTCGTGTCTGTTTGTGATCCCATGAATCACAGCACGCCAGGCCTCCTTGTCCATCACCAACTCCTGGAGTTCACTCAGACTCACGTCCATCGAGTCAATGATGTCCTGCAGCCATGTCATTCTCTGTTTTCCCCTTTTCCTCCTGCCCCCAGTCTTTCCCAGCATCAGAATCTTTTCCAGTGAGTCAACTCTTCTCATGAGGTGAGCAAAATAATGAGTTTCAGCTTTAGCATCATTTATTCCAAAGAACACCCAGGACCAATTTTCTTTAGAGAAGACTGTTTGGATCTCCTTGCAGTCCAAGTAACTCGCAAGAGTCTTCTCCAACAGCACAGTTCAAAAACATCACTTCTTTGGCACTCAGCTTTCTTCACAGCCAAACTCTCACAACCAAACATGACTACTGGTAAAAACATAGCCTTGAATAGACGGACCTTTGTTGGCAAAGTAATCTCTCTGCTTTTAAATATGCTATCTAGGTTTGTCATAACTTACCTTTCAAGGAGTAGCGTCTTTTAATTTCATGGCTGCACTCACCATCTGCAGTTATTTTGGAGTCCACAAAAATAAAGTCTGACACTGTTTTCACTGTTTCTCCATCTATTTTCCATGAAGAGATGGGACCAGATGCAATGGTCCTAGTTTCCTGAATATTGAGCTTTAAGCCAACTTTTTCACTCTCCTCTTTCACTTTCATCAAGAGGTGCTTCAGTTCCTCTTCACTTTGTGCCAGAAGGGTAGTTTCATTTACATATTTGAACTTATTGATATTTCTTCTGGCAATCTTGATTCGAGCTTGTGCTTCTTTCAGCACAGCATTTCTCATTATATACTCTGCATATAAGTTTAATAAGCAGGATGACACTATACAGCCTTGATATACTCCTTTTCCTATTTGGAAACAGTATGATTTTCCATCCCCAGTTCTAACTATTTCCACCTGACCAGCATAATTTCAATCACAAAGAAAGGCAATGCCAAAGAATGCACTTATCTCACACACTAGTAAAATAATGCTCAAAATTCTCCAAGCCAGGCTTCAGCAATACGTGAACCTTGAACTTCCAGATGTTCAAGCTGGTTTTAGAAAGGCAGAGAAACCAGAGATCAAAAAGCCAACATCCGCCGGATCATCAAAAAAGCAAGAGAGTTCCAGAAAAGCATTTCTGCTTTATTGATTATGCCAAAGACTTTGACTGTGTGGATCACAATAAACTGTGGAAAATTCTGAAAGAGATGGAAATACCAGACCAGCTGACCTGCTTTTAGAAACAAATTGATATACCTATGCATAGTAAACCATAAAACACAGACAAAATAAATCAAAGATAACACAAATAAACGGAGAAATAAACCAATTTCATGGATTGGAAAAATCAATATAGTGAATATGAATATGCTACTCAAAACAACCTGTAGGTAGAACACAATCCCTATCAATCTACAAATGGTACTTTACAGAGAACTTGAACAAATAACTTCAAAATTTGTATGGAAATACAGAAATCTTCAAACAGCCAAAGCAATCTTAAGGAACTGGAATGGAACTGGAATATGAGCCTTCTTACTTCAGACAATACTACACAGCTATAGTCATCAAGACAGTATAGTGGCACAAAGAGAGAAGTACAGATCAATGGAAAAAAATAGCCCAGAAATAATCCCACACATCTACAGACAACTTATCTTTAACAAAGAAGACAAAAGTATGCAATGGAGAAAAGACAAACTCTTTAAGAAGTGCTGCTGGGAACACTGGTCAACCATCTGTTGAATAATACTGAAACACTTTTGAACACCATAAACAAAAATGAACTCAAAATGGATTAAATATCTAAATGTAAAGACATAAAGACGTAAACCTAGAGGAAAACATAGGCAGAACACTCTGACATAAATCATAGCAAGATCCTTTATGATCTGCCTCCCATAGTAATGGAAAAAAATATATACAAATGGATCCTGTTTAAATTTAAACCTTTTCCACAACGAAGGAAACTAAGCAGTGTTATAAAACAGTCTTCAAAATGTGAGAAAATAATAGCAAATGAAATAACTGAGAAATAATTAATCTCCAATATATACAAGCTGCTCATGCACTTCAATATCAGAAAACTAAATGACCCAATTTTAAGAACTGGGCTAAATAACTAAGCAGGAGTCTCTCCAAAGAAGACCTGTGGCTGATTCGTGTCAGTGTGTGGCAAGAGACCTGTGGCTGATTCGTGTCAGTGTGTGGCAAGACAAATAAAAAATAAAATAAAATGAAAAAAAAAAAAGAAGACATACAGATGTATAACAACCATATAAAAAGAAGCTCAATATCACACATTATCGAGAAATGCAAATCAAAACCACAACGACATACCATCTTTTGCTGGTTAGAATTGCTATCAAAAAGTTAACAAACATTAAATGCTGGAGATGGTGTGCAGAAAAGGGAACCTTTTAACTGCTGGTAGGAATGCAACCTTGTACATCTACTTGGAGAACAGTGTGGAGATCCCATCAAACAAATAATAATAATGGCCAGTAAAAAAAAAAAAAAAGAAAAAAGAAACACACACACACACACACAGACAGTAAAATTTTCTTTTATTGAACTCTATATACTAATGTACACACACAGACACATACCAAGAAAAACTGTTTTAATAAAATAAATATTATCATAAAAGATGAAGGAAAAAAATAACAAAACTGGAAATGGAACTGCCATATGATACAACAATCCCTCTGCTGGACTTGCACACCTTGGAAATCAGAGTTAAAAGAGCCACAAATACACTAAAGTTCAGTGCAGCACTGTTTACAATAACTAGGACATGGAAGGGACTTTTATACGCATCAGCAGATGAATGTATAAAGTCGTTGGTATCGTTGCACAATAGAATATTCAGAAGTCAGAATTCATTTCAGTCACTCAGCTATGTCTGACTCTTTGTAACTCCATGGACTGCAATACTCCAAGCTTCCCTCTCCATTACTAACTACATGAGTCTTCCCAAACTCATGTCCAGGGAGTCAGTGATTCCATTCAACCATCTCATCTTCTGTCATCCCTTTTGCTTCCCGTCTTCAGTCTTTCCCAGCATCAGATTTTTTTCCCCCCAGTAAGTCAGTTCTTCCCATCAGGTGGCCAAAATATTGGAATTTCAGCGTCAGCATCAGTCTTTCCAAAGAATACTTAGGACTGATTTCCTTTAAGATGGACTGGTTATATCTCCTTGCAGTCCAAGGGTCTCTAAACAGTCTTCTCTAACACCACAGTTCAAAAGCATCAATTCTTTGGTGCTCAGCTTTCTTTATAGTCCAACCCTCATATCCATAAATAACTATTGGAAAAAAAAAAAAAAGAACACATAGAATTGATTAGATAGATCCTTGTTGGAAAAACAATGACTTTGCTTTTTAATATCCTGGGTAGTTTCGTCATAGTTTTCTTCCACAAAGCAAGTGTCTTAATTTTATGGCTGTAGTCACCATCTATAGTGATTTGTGAGCCCAAGAAAATAAAGTGTCTCATTCTTGCTATTGTTCCCCCATCTATTTGCCATAAAATGATGGGACTGGATGCCATGACCTCAGTTTTTTTTTACTGTTGAGATTTAAGCCAGCTTTTTTCACTCTCCTTTACTTTCATGAAGAGGCATTTCAGTTCCTCCTTGCTTTCAGCCATAAAGCTGGTGTCTTTTGAATATCTGAGGTTATTGATATTTCTGGCAATCTTGACTCCCAGCTTTTGCTTCATCCTGCCCAGCAATTTTCATGATGTATTCTGCATATAATTAAATAAGCATCATGACAGTATATAAACTTGGCATACTCCTTTTGCAGTTTGAAACCAGTCCATTGTTACATGTCTGATTCTAACTATTGCTTCTTGACCTGCATACAGATTTCTCTGGAAGCAGGTAATGTGATTCGGAATCTCATATCATTCAGAATTTTCCACAGTTTGGTGTGATCTCACAAAGGTTTTGGTGTAGTCAATGAAACAGAACAAGGTGTTCTTGGATTAAAAAAAAATTATCCTGCCTTTTCTATGATCCAGCAGATGTTGGCAATTTGATCCCTGGTTCTACTGTATTTTCTAAATCTAGCTTGAACACCTGGGATTTCTTGGTTCTTGTATTGGTGGAGCCTAGACTGGAGAATTTTGAGCATCACTTTGCTAGTGTTTGAGATGAGTGTAGTTGTGTGGTACTTTAAATATTCTTTGGCATTGTCTTTTTGAAGATATTTGAAAAAATGGAACCTCCTAAAAATGAAACAGGAGAAAATAGAGAATTCACACAGATGAATCGTGACTATGGAAACCGAAATTTAATATAAAGTGTTCCAACAGGAAAAGCCCAGGACCAGAAGGCTTAAAAAGTAAATTATATATAAAAAAATAGAGAAGAGATAACATCCATCCTATTCAAAATCTTGCACAAATTTTCAGAAAAAGGAAAACTCCAACACCCATTCTAAGTCACTACCATCACCCTGATAACAAAAATAGAAGAAGATGCCATTTAAAAACAAAAAGAAAGAAAAATGAGGAAAAAAGAGCAGTATCACTGAAGGATATATATGTAAAAATCTGCAACAAAATTCAGGCAAATAGAATGCAATAGCATATGAAAAACATCATACATCATAATTAAGTAGGCTTTATCCCAGAGATGAAAGGATTTTTCAACAGTCACAAATCATTAAATGTGATGTATCATATCAGCTAATTTAATCATAAAAGCCATATGATCATTGACAAAATTCAGCACTGATTTATAGTAAAAACTATCCAGAAGGTATACAAAGAAGAAAAATACCTCAACAAAATAAGACCATATATGACAAACCCACAGGAAACATTATCTTCCAGGCAAAACATTGAAAGCATTTCCTCTAAAATCTGGAAGAAAGAAAGAGCTCTAACTCTCATCAATACAATTCAGTTTAACTTTGGCAGTCTTAGCCACAAAAATTAGAGTAGAAAAATAAAAGAAATCTAGATTGAAAAAGAAGAATTAAAACACATGCTGTCTGAAAATAACTTAAAACTCTATGTAGAAAATCCTAAAGACACCATCAGAAGATGACTGGGACAAATCCATGAATATAGTAAAGTTACAGAATATAAAACTGTTTCGCAGAAATCCCATTTGTTCTTATACATTAACCAGGAAAAACAAGGAAGAGAAATTGAGAGAAAAATCAGTCACCTTTTCAATGAAAATAATAAAATATTTAGGAATAAATGTACTTGAAGAGAAAAAAATACATATAAACAAAAACATAAAAAATGATTAAAGAAATCAAAGATGATAAATATACCATGTTCTTAGATTGGAAATATCTATATAGGAAAACTTACCCTAAGTAAACTTACCAAAGCAATCTATAGAGTTATTGCAACTTTTATCAAAGTACCAAAGGTATTTTTCACAGAACTAGAACTGATATTTCCACAATTCGTATGGAAATGCAGAAGACCCTGAATAACCAAAGCAGTCTCCAGAAAGTAGAACGCAACTGAATGAATCAAACTTTCTGACTCCAGATTATGCTGCTAAATTATAGTCATCAAGATAGAATTTTCCTGGCACAAAAGAAATATAGATTGATGAAACTAAATAGAAAGTCCAGTTATAAATCCACCCATCCATGGATATCTTATTTTTGACAAAGGAGGTGAAAATATATAATGGAGAAAAGACAGTCTCTTCAGCAAGTGTCGCTCAGGAAACTGGTCAACTGTTTGTAAAAGAATGAAACTAGAATGCTTCCTAATACCATAAACAAAAGTAAATTCCAAATTGTTTAAATACATACATGAAGACTAGAAACTGTAAAATCTTACAGGTAAGAATAGGCAGAACACTCTCCACATAAACCACACCAAAATCCTCTATTACCCACCCTCCAGAGTAATGGAAACAACAATAAATGAGACCTAATTAAACTTTAAAACTTTTGGAGAATGATAAGTAAGGTGAAAAGTCAGCCCTCAGAATGGCATTAAATTAATAGCAAATGAAACAACTGACAAAGAGGCAACCTCTAAAATACACAAGCAGCTCATTCAACTCAATATCAGAAAAGAGAATAGCCTAATCCAAAGGGGCCAAAAGCCCTAAACAGACATGTCTTTAAAGAAGACATGCAATGGCTAACGAACACATGAAATATTCTTAGCATCATTCATTATTAGAGAAATGAAAATCAAAATTGCAATGAGTAGTCATCTCACACTCTTTAGAATGGCTAGCACCAGAAATTCTATAAGCAAGAAATCCTGGAGAGGTTGTGGAGAAAAGGTAACCCTATTACACTCTTGGTGGTAGCACAAACCACTACAATCTGTATGCAAAACAGTTCAGAGATTCCTTGAGAAACTCGGAATAGAACTGTCATATGACCCAGCAAGCCCAACTCTTGGCATATACCCAGAGGGAATTAGAATTGAAAGAGAAACATATACCCCAATGTTTATTGCAATTCTCTTTACAATAGCTAGGACATGGAAGTCATCTAAATGTACATCAGCAGATGAATAAATAAAGAGGTTGTGGTATATATACAAATGGAATATTGCTCAGCTACAGAAGGTTTAGTTATTCTGCAGCATATGGGATAACTTTCCCAGTCAGATTGAACCTTTATCCCCTACACTAAAAGGTGGATGCTTAACCACTGGAGCACCAGGAAAGGCCCCCGTGACATGCTTTAAGTGTTTGCTTTTGCACCCCATATCAAAAAGACACATTTTTTCAATGGGAATATATCACCATCCAAGGTTGCAAAGCTTTGACATGCTCCGAGAACTTCTTCATCCACACTGGTCAAATACAACCAGCTGTTTATCACCATGTAGTGTCATTCCAAGTGCTTCTTCATTGATTACTCACTGAACACATCCAGTAGATTATCATCATCTCGTGTTTAAGTGCAGTGACACCTCAAATTATTCTTCAACACCCTGGGTCAAACACACCCAGTTGTATATCTCCATCCACTGTTTCACTGCTGTGATGTGCTCTCAGTGTTTCTTTATCAACCCCAGCTCAAATATACTCAGTAGCTTATCATTATCCATGCTTCAGAGAGGAGGTTCAGCCACATTCTTGTTCATCTGAGCTAAAATAGACTCAGCAGCTTATCACTTCCTTCTTTTCACTGGTGTCACAATTTCAAGTGCGTCTTTATCAAACACACCAGTAGCTTATCACCATCCAGTACTTTCAAGCTGTGACACAAACTGCTTTATCATCCAGACTGGAGAAATACATCCAGTCATTTATCAAAGTCAGTGTTTCAATGCTGTGATGTGATTCAAGTGCCTATTCATGCACTATTCATTCTAGAGAATGAAATGGTAACCCACCTCAGTATTCTTGCCTGGAAAATCCCATGGATGGAGGAACCTGGTTAGGCTACAGTCCATGGTGTCACAGAGTCAGACACAATTGAGCAACTTCACTCACTCATTCATCCACTTTCTGGAAAAACTCACTCTGTAGTTTGTTACCATGCAGTGCTCAGTGTCTTGACATGTGACATGCTTCAAATGCTTCTTTGTCCGTTTTGGTATAAAGCACTCAATAGTTTATCAACATCTATATTTCAGTACTGTGAATCACTGCATATGCTTCTTTGTCAGTCCTGGCCAGTCACTCCTAGGAGTTTATCACCCTTCAGTGTTTCAGCGGTTTGATATGCTTCATGTGCTTCATACTATCTGGTAAAACAGACACATTAGTGTATCATCCAATATTCAGTACAGTGATATTCTTCAAGTGCTTAAAAGTCCACATCAGTTGAACATTCCCAGCATTTTATCATTAGCCAAGGTTTCAGGGACGTAACTTGTGGCATATAGTAGGTGCTTGTTTGACCCCCAGGTGTCAAACTCAACAAGTGTTTTATCACCATTCAGTCTATCCACACAGTGACATACTACAGTGCTTACTTATCTACTCTGAGTTAATACACACATCCATTCTTTCAGTGCTGATAAATACACAAGTGCTTCCTCAACTATTCTGTTTCAAATACATACAGTAGTTTATCAACATCCAGTGTTTAAGTGCTGTGACACACTTCAGATGCCCCTTTATTTACCCCTGATTGTTGTTTTTCAGCCACACAGTCATGTCCAGCTCTTTACGACCCTATGAACTATTGCACACTAGGATTCTCTGTCCTTCACTATCTCCTATAATTTGCTCAAATTCACATCCATTGAGACAATTATGCCAACAGTCAACCATTTCATTCTCTACCATGTCAATCCCCACCTGCTTGCAATCTTACCTAGCATTAGTATCTCCTAATGACTTGGCTCTTTGCATCAGATGGCTAAAGTATTGCAAATTCATCATCAGCCCTTCCAATTGTGTTGATCAACACAATCAACTGAGTTGATTTCCTTTAGGACTGACTAGTTTGATCTCTTTGGAGTTCACGGGACTCAAGAAACTTTCTCCAGCACCACAGTTCTAAAACATCAATTCTTTGGCATTCAAGCTTCTTTATGGTTCAGAGCTCATATCCATACATGACTACTGGGAAAAACCATACCTTGATTATATGGACCTTTGCCAACAAAGTGATGTCTCTGGTTTCAAATACTGTCTAGGTTTGTCATAGCTTTTCCTCCAAGAAGGAAGTGTCTTGAGGGGTGGTCCTAAGATGGTGGAGGAATAGGACAGAGGAACAGCTTCTCCCCTACAAATTCCTCAAAAGAACATTTAAACGCTGAGTAAATTCCAAAAACAACTTCTGAGTGCTGGCAGAAGACATCAGGTACCCAGAAATGCAGTCCACTGTTTTAAAAAGGCAGTAGAAAAAATATAAAAGACAGAAAAGAGAGAGAGAGAGAGAGAGAGAGAGAGAGAGAGAGAGAGAGAGAGAGAGAGAGAGAGAGACAAAAGAGGTAGGGACAGAGCTCTATCCCAGAAAGGGAGTTTTAAAAAGAGAGGTTTCCAAACACCAGGAAACACACTCACTGCCATGTCTGTGGAAAGCCTTGGAAGCACATAGGACAACATAACTGGGAGGAAAAATAAATAATTAAAATCCACAGATTACGTGCCCAATGGTAACTCCTCCAGTGGAGAAGCAACACAGATGCCTGCACTCGCCACTAGCAAGTGGGGGCTGGACAGGGCTGCACTGCTTAGAGTAAGGACCAGGCCTGAATACCCTGAGGGCAATCTAAGCAAACTAACTTGGGCTAGCAAATCAGACTGTGGGATAGCTACCATGTGAAATGCTCTAACTTAAAACACCACCAGGCCCACTCACAGAACAAAGGACTGTGCAGAGCTAGTCAGCTGCAGACCATACCATTCCAGTGACAGGTAGCCAGAGCTGGAAGGGGGCAATCACATCCCCAGAGAGACATTATCTACCAAACTGCAAGCAGGCTTCTTTACTAACTAAAATTTCTTGGGGTTCCGGACTGTCAACATCTGCCTGAGAAGGTGTGCATGTTGTACACTCAGAAAACTGAGCTGCAGGGACACGAGAGGCAATAAGTGACAGGAACCGTGCTCGCCAAACACCTCATGAGCTGCTTGGACCTGGGAAGGGCACAAAATGCAGGCCCAACAGAGTCTGCACCTCTGAGGACTTCCTGAGTCCCTGAATCTGAGCAGATTAAATCTGAGAGGTGCATGCAGCCCAGGGCCAGCCTCGGATGGTTCCCAGCGGAGCCACACAGAGCCTGAGCACTGTGGGCAGGAAAAGCACATGCACCATGAGTGGGGGCAGGCCCAGTGTGGCTGAGACACTCTGAGCACTCGCCAGTGTTATTTGTTTGCAGTGTTCCTCCCTACAATGCAACTGAACAAGTGAGCCTAAAAGTGTCCACCACCACCTACCTTGTGTCAGGGAGAAAATCAGACACTGAAGAGACCAGCCAATGGAAGAAGCCAAAACAGAGGGAACCACCTTGGAAGTGACAGATGCAATAGATTAAAACCCTGTAGCTAGTACCAACTACATAGGAAGGAGCCTATAGATTTTGAAAATATAAGCTGGACCAATGAACTATCCAGAAATGAACTGACTCCACACTGCCCACAACATCAGAGAGAGTCCTAGATACATTTTTACTATTTTTATGATAATTCTTTTTTTTTTAAATTTTAAGTCCTCTATTACCCGTTTAATTTTCATTTTTATAACCTATTGTTACTTTAGACAAGAAAAAGTCCCTATTTTTAAAGCAAAATTCACACACACACACAGACACAGAAAATATACACACACATATATATATAATTTTCTTGACTTTTAAACATTTATTTTCTAATATTGTATTTTTTAAAATCAACATCTACTCTAGATTTTTAACCTTTGATTTTGTGGTAATTGTTATCAATTTTGTACCTTTAAGAACCCAATCTTCATTATCCATTTTTACCTGGGAGCGAGATTAATGGCTTGACTGCTCTCTTTCCCTTTGGGCTCTCCTTTTTCTCCACCAGGTCGCCTCTATCTCCTCCCTCCCCCTTCTCTTCCCTACTCAACTCTGTGAATCACTTTGTGTGTTCCAGATGATGGAGAAAACATAGGGAACTAATTACTGGCTACATAGGTCTCTATCCTTTTGATTCCCCTCTTTATCTTCCTGGACACATCTGTCTCCTTCTTCCCTCTTCTCTTCTCTGTATAACTCCATAAACATATCTGAGTGGTCCAGACCATGTAGCACACATAAAGAAGTGGTTACTGGCTAGTTTGCTCTCTCTTCTTTTAAATCCACCTCATTTCATTTGGGTCAACTCTAACACCCTCCTCCCTTTTCTCTTCTCCATGTAACTATCTGAACTTCTCTTGATGTCCCTCACTGTGGAGAAACTTTTCATCTTTAACCTAGATGTTTTGTAAATGGTGCTGTATAGATGGAGAAGTCTTGCGACTACTGTACAAATAAGACTGAAAACCAGAAGCAGGAGGCTTAAGGCAAAATCCTGACAACACCAGATAACTCCTGACTCAAGAGAACATTAATCTACAGAAGCTCATCAAATGCCTCCATACCTTCATTGAAACCAAACACCACCCAAGGGCCAACAAGCTCCAGAGCAAGACATACCACACAAATTATCCAGCAACACAGGAACCCAGACTTGAACTTCAATACACAGGCTGCCCAAAGTTACTCCAAACCCATTGACATCTCATAACTCATTAATGGAAATTTGATTGCACTCCAGAGAGAAGAAATTCAGCTTCACCCACCAAAACACCAACACAAGCTTCTCTAAACAGGAAACCTTAAAAAGCCACCCATGCAACTCTACCCACAGAAAGAAAACCCCACAATAAAGAGAGCTCCACAAGCTGCCTGAGTACAGAAAGGCCACCCCAAACTCAGCAATATAAAGAAGATGAAGAGACCAAGGAATAATAAGCATGTAAATTAAAAGACATCTAGTCCTGGGAAGAAAAGTTATGACCAACCTAGATAGTATATTTAAGAGCAGAGACATTACTTTGCCAACTAAGGTTCATCTAGTCAAGGCTATGGTTTTTCCTGTGGTCGTGTATGGATATGAAAGTTGGACTGTGAAGAAAGCTGAGCACCGAAAAATTGATGCTTTTGAAATGTGGTGTTGGAGAAGACTCCTGAGAGTCCCTTGGACTGCAAGGAGATCCAGCCAGTCCATTCTGAAGGAGATCAATTCTGGGATTTCTTTGGAAGGAATGATGCTAAAGGTGAAACTCCAGTACTTTGGCCACCTCATGAGAAGAGTTGACCCCTTGGAAAACACTCTGATGCTGGGAGGGATTTGGGGCAGGAGGAGAAGGGGACGATCGAGGATGAGATGGCTGGATGGCATCACGGACTCGATGGACATGAGTCTGAGTGAACTCCGAGAGACGGTACTGAACAGGGAGGCCTGGTGTGCTGCGGTTCATGGGGTCGCAAAGACTTGGACATAACTGAGCGACTAAACTGAACTGAACTGAAAGGAACAGGATAAACGTCCACCCAACCAAACAAAAGAGGAAGAGACAGTGAATCTGCCTCATAAAGAATTCCAAATAATGGTAGTGAAAATGATCCAAAATCTTGAAATCACAATGGAATAACGGATAAAATAGCCTGGAGACAAGAATTGAGAAGAGGCAAGAAAGGTTTAACAAGGATCTAGAAGCAATAAAAAAAAGAGTCAATATGTAATGAATAATGCAATAAATGAGAGGAAAAACACTCTAGAGGCAACACACAGTATAATAATGGAGGCAGAACATAGGATTAGTGAAGTAGAAGATAGAATGGTAGAAATAAATGAATCATAGGAGAAAAAAGAAAAAAATAAATTAAAAGAAATGAGGACAATCTTAGAGACCTCCAGAACAATATTAAACTCTTCAACATTTGAATCATAGGAGTCCCAGAAGAAGAAGGCAAAAACAAAGACCATGAGAAAATATTTAAGAAATATAATAGTTGAAAAGTTCCCTAAAATGGGGAAGGAAATATTCACCCAAGTCCAAGAAAGCCAGAGAGTCCTAAACAGGATAAACCCAAGGCAAAACACCCCAAGACACATATTAATCAAATTAACAAAGATAAAACACAAAAAAAACAAATATTAAAAGCCACACGGGAAAAACAATAACACACAAGAGGATTCCCATTAGGATAACAGCTGATATTTCAATAGAAACTCTTCAGGCCAGGAGGGAATGGCAAGAAATATTTAAAGTGATGAAAGAAAATAATCTACAGCCCAGATTACTGTACCCAGCAAGGCTCTCATTCAAATATGCAGGAGAAATCAAAAGCTTTACAGACAAGCAAAAGCTGAGAGAATTCAGCATCACCAAACCAGCTCTCCAACAAATTCCAAACGATCTTCTCTAGACAGGAAACACAAAAAGAGTGGATAAACTCGAACCCAAAACAATAAAGTAAATGGCAATGGGATCATACTTATCAGTAATTACCTTAAATGTAAATGGATCGAATGCCCCAACCAAAAGACAAAGACTTGCTGAATGGATACAAAAACAAGACCCATATATATATTGTCTACAAGAGATCCATCTCAAAACAGGAGATATATACAGATTGAAAGTGACGTGCTAGAAAATATTCCATGCAAACAGAAACAAACAAACAAACAAAAATCAGGAGTAGCAATACTCATACCAGATAAAATAGACTTTAAAACAAAGGCTGTGAAAAGAGACGAAGAAGGACCTTACATAATGATCAAAGATCAATCCAAGAAGATATAACAATTATAAATATATATGCACTCAACATAGGTGGACCACAGTATGTAAGACAAATGTAAACAAGTATGAAAGGACAAATGTTAAGAAGTTTGAAAGGGGAAATTAACAATACCACAATAATAGTGGGAGATTTTAATGCCCCCCTCACACCTTTGAATAGATCAACTATACAGAAAATTAACAAGGAAACACAAACTTTAAATGATTCAATAGACCAGTTAGACCTAATTGATATCTACAGGACATTTCACCCCAAAACAATGAATTTCACCTTTTTCTCAAGTGCACACAGAACCTTCTCCAGGATATATCACATACTGGGCCATAAGTCTAGCCTTGATAAATTAAAAAATAAATATATAAATAAATAAGAAAGAAAGAAAGAAATCATTCCAAGCATCTTTTCTGACCACAATGCAGTAAAGTTAGATCTCAGCTGCATGAGAAAAACTATTTAAAATCGCAACATATGGAGGCTGAACAACATGCTGCTGAATATCAAAGCAAAGAAGAAATAAAAAAAAGAAATCAAAATATGTATAGAAACGGATGAAAATGAAAACACAACAACCCCAACCCTGTGGGATACTGTAAAAGCAGTTCTAAGGGGAAAGTTCATAGCAATAGAGGCATACCTCAAGAAACATGAAAAAAAGTCAAATACATAACCTAACTTGAAACCTAAAGTAACTAGAAAAGGAAGAAATGAAGAACACTAGGGTTAGTGGAAGAAAAGAAAACTTAAAAATTAGGGTAGAAAAAATGCAAAAGAAACAAAAGAGATTATAGCAAAAATAAACAAAGCCAAAAGCTGGTTCTTTGAAAGGATAAATAAAATTGATGAACCATTAGCCAGACTCACCAAGAAGCAAAGGGAGAAACAATCAAATCAATAAAATTAGAAATGAAAACGGAAAGATCACAACAGACCACACAGAAATACAAACGATCATAAGAGAGTACTATCAGCAATTATATGCCAATAAAATGGACAACTTGGAAGAAATGGAAAAATGCTTAGAAAAGTACAACTTTCAAAAACTGAACCAGGAAGATAGATAATCTTAACAGACCCATCACAAGCACAGAAATTGAAACTGTAATCAGAAATCTTCCAGTAACAAAAGCCCAAGTCCAGACGGCTTCACAGCTGAATTCTACCAAAAATTTAGAAAAGAGCTAACACCTATCCTACTAAAACTCTTCCAGAAATTTGCAGAGGAAGGTAAACTTCCAAACTCATTCGATCAGGCCACCATCACCCTAATAAGAAAAACTGACAAAGATGCCACAGAAAAAGAAAACTACAGGCCAATATCACTGATGAACATAGATGTAAGAGTCCTTAACACAATTCCAGCAATCAGAATCTAACAACAGATCCAAAAAGATCATACACAATGGCCTTTATCCCAGGGATGCAAGGATTCTTCAATATCCGTAAATTAATCAATGTAATATACCACATGACCAAATTGAAATATAAAAGCCATATGATTACCTCAATAGATGCAGAGAAAGCCTTTGACAAAATTCAACATCCATTTATGATAAAAAAAAAAAACAACTCTCCAGAAATCAGGAATAGAAGGGCCATACCTCAACATAATAACCCACAGCAAACATTATCCTCAATGTTGAAAAATTGAAAGCATTTCCCCTAAAGTCAGGAACAAGACAAAGGTGCCCACTTTCACTGCTGTTATTCAACATAGTTTTGGAAGTTTTGGCCACAGCAGTCAGAGCAAAGAAAGAAACCAAATTGGAAAAGATGAAGTAAAATTTTCACTGTTTGCAGATGACATGATCCTCTGCATAAAAACCCTAAAGACTCTACCAGAAAATTACTAGAGCTAATAAATGAATATAGTAAAGTTTCAGGATTTAAAATCAACACACAGAAATCCCTTGAAATCTTATACACTATTAATGAGAAAATAAATTAAGGAAACAATTCCATTCACCATTGCAACAAAAAGAATAAAATACTTATGAATATATCTACCTAAATAAAAGACCTATATAAATAAAACTATAAAACACTGATGAAAAAATTCAAAGCGAATACTAATAGATGGAGAAATATACCATGTTCATGAATCAGAAGAATCAATATAGCAAAAATGAGTTTACTACCCAAAGCAATCGATCAATGTAATGCAATCTTTATCAAGTTACCAATGATATTTGTCACAGAGCTAAAATAAATATTTTTACAATTTGTATGGAAATACAAAAAAAAAACAAAAACCCTCGAATAGCCAAATCATCTTGAGAAAAAAGAATGGACCTGGAGAAATCAACCTGCCTGTCTGCAGGCTCTACTACAAAGCCACAAGCATCAAGACAGTATGGTGCTGGTACAAATACAGAAATATAGATCAATGGATCAAAATAGAGAGCCCAGAGATACATCTTCCCTTATCTTTGACAAAGGAGGCAAGAATATACAATGGAGAAAAGAAAATCTCTTTACCAAGTAGTGACGGTAAAACTGATCAACCACTTGGAAAAGAAAGAAAGAAAGAAAGAAAGAAAGAAAGAAAGAGAGAGAGAGAGAGAGAGAGAGAGAGAGAGAGAGAGAAAGAAAGAAAGAAAGAAAGAAAGAAAGAAAGAAAGAAAGAAAATAGAACACTTTCTAACACCATACAAAAAATATAAACTCAAAATGGATAAAATATCTAAATGTAAGACTAGAAACTAGAAAACTCCTAGAGGAGAACATAGGCAAAACACTCTACAACATAAATCACAGCAGTATCCTCTATAACCCACCTCCTTGAATATTGGAAATAAAAGCAAAAATAAACACATAGGAACTAACTAAAATTAAAAGCTTCTGTACAACAAAGGAAACTATAAGACAGGTGAAAAGACAACATTCAGAATGGGAGAAAATAATAGCAAATGAAGCAACTGACAAACAACTAATCTCAAAAATATACAAGCAACTCTTACAGCTCAATTCCAGAAAAATAAATGACCGAATTTAAAAAAATGAGCCAAATAACTAAATAGACGTTTCTCCAAATAAGATATACAGATGGCTAACACATGAAAGATGGTCAACATCACTCATTATCAGATAAATGTAAATCAAAACCACAATGAGGTACCATTTCATGCCAATCAGAATGGCTGCAATCAAAAGTCAATAAGCAATAAATGCTGGAGAGGGTGTGGACAAAAGGGACTTTGCCAACTAATGTCTGTCTAGTCAAGGCTATGGTTTTTCCAGTAGTCATGTATGAATGTGAGAGCTGAACTGTGAAGGAGTCTGGGCGCGAAGAATTGATGCTTTTGAACTGTGATGTTGGAGAAGACTCTTGAGAGTCCCTTGGACTGCAAGGAGTTCCAACCCGTCCATTTTGTAGGAGATCAACCCTGGGATTTCTTTGGAAGGAATGATGCTAAAGCTGAAACTCCAGTACTTTGGCCACCTCATGAGAAGAGTTGACTCATTGGAAAGGACTCTGATACTGGGAGGGATTGGGGGAAGGAGGAGAAGGGGGCGACTGAGGATGAGGTGGCTGGATGGCATCACTGGCTCGATGGACGTGAATCTCAGTGAACTCTGGGAGATGGTGATGAACAGGGAGGCCTGGCGTGCTGCGATTCATGGGGTCGCAAAGAGTTGGACATGACTGAGTGACTGAGGGAACTGATCTTACACTGTTGGTGGGAACACAAACTAGTACAGTCACTATGGAGAACAGTGTGGAGATTCCTTGAAAAACTGGAAAAAGAACTGTCTAATGAAGCAATCCCATTGGTGGGCATATACACCAGAATTGAAAGGATCCAGAATTGAAATAGATACATGCGCCCCAATGTTCATTGCAGCACTGTTTATAATATCCAGCTCATGGAAACAACCTATACGTGCATCAGCAGACAAATGGATAAGAAATTTGTGGTATGTATACACAACGGACTATTACTCAGCCATTAAAAATAATACATTTGAGTTAGTTCTAATGAGGTGGATGAAACTGGAGCCTATTATACAGAGTAAAGTAAGCCGGAAAGGAAACAGTATACTAACACATATATATGGAATTTAGAAAGATGGTAACGATAACCCTGTATGTGAGACAGCAAAAGAGACACAGATGTATATAACAGTCTTTTGGACTCTGTGAGGTGGGAGAGGGTGAGATGATTGGGCAGAATGGCATTGAAACATGTATAATATCATGTAAGAAACGAATCACCAGTCCAAGTTTGATGCAGGATACAGGATGCTTGGGGCTACTGCACGGATATGACCCAGAGAGATGACACACGGAGAGGTGGGAGGGGTGTTCAGGATGGAGAACATGTGTATACCCGTGGTGGATTCATGTTGATTTAGGGCAAAACCAATAAAATATTTAAAGTAATTAGCCTCCAATTAAAATAAATATATTTAACTAAAAAAAAAAAAAAAGCAAATGTCTTAACTGTATGGCTGCAGTCCCCATGCATAGTGATTTTAGTACTCACAAAGATAAATACCTGTCACTGTTTCCACTGTTTCCTGATCTATTTGCTATCAAGTGATGGGACTGGATGACATGAACTTAGCTATGGAATGTAGAGGTTTAAACCAGTTTTTTAAATCTCCACTTTCACCTCAGCAAGGAGTGTTAATTCCTCTTCTGCTTTCTGTCATCTGCATGTGTAAGTTTATTGATATTTCTCCCAGCAATTTTGATGCCACCTGAGCTTCATCCAGTCTGACATTTTGCATGATGTACTCAGCATGTAAGTTAAATAAGTGGGGTGACAAGACAGCCTTGACATACCCCTTTACCAATTCTGAGCAAGTCCATTGTTCTTGTCTGATTTTCTTATTTCTTAACCTGCATACAGGTTTCTCAGGAGCCAGGTAAAGTGTTCTAGTGTATCCATTTATTAAAGAATTTTCCACAGTTTCTGTGACTTACCCAGTCAAAGGCTTTAGCATAGTGAATGAAGTAGATCATTTTCTGGAATTCCCTGCTTTTTCTGTGATCCAAGGAATTTTGGCAGTTTGATCTCTGGTTCCTCTGATTTTCCTAATCCAATTTGTATATTTGAAAGTTCTCACTTCACATACTGTTGAAACCTAGATTGAGGAATGTTTAGCATTATGTTGCCAGCATGTGAAATGAGCACGATTGTGCAGTAGTTTGAACATTCCTTAACACTGCCCTTCTTAGGGATCAGAGTGAAATTGAACTTTTCCTGTCCTGTGGCCATTGATGAGTTTTCCAAATTGCCTGGCATATTGAGTGCAACATTTTAACAGCCCCACCTTTTAAATTTTGAAATACGACGAAAAAAGATGGCAGAGGAATAGGATGGGGAGAACACTTTCTCCCTCACTACTTCATCAAAAGAATATTTCAAAGCTGAGTAAATTCCACAGAACAACTTCTGACTGCTGGCAGAGGACATCAAGCATCCAGCAAAGCAGATCATCAGCTTCAAAACCAGGTAGGAATTAATACATACAATGAAGACAGAGACAAAGGAGGTAGGGAGGAAGCCCCGTCCCAGGAAGGGAATCCTGTCCCAGGAAGAGACTCTTAAAAAGAGAGGTTCCCTAAAATAGGGGAGGATTCACACAGCTGTGTATGGGGTGAGCCCTGGAAGCACAGAGGGCAACATAACAGGAAGGAAGAATAAAAAAATAAATAATTAAAACCAACAGATTACGAATTCAACAGTATAAACCCCAGCGGATAAGCAGCCCAAACGCCTGCCTCCAAAAGCAGTGGGGGTTAGGCAGGGAGGAGCATGGATGCGACAGAGCTTTCTAAGAATTGGGCCGCAGGAGACGTAGGCTACAGGGTTAATCTCGAGAATCGGGGTGTAACCGGGCCAGAATCGGGTCCACGCGTGGCTAGAAAGAACTATCTTGGTCTAGCAAACCAGACTGTGGGATAGCCAACACGCGGAACGCTCGAACATAAGGACGGATCGGCAATAGCCGGCTGCAGACCATACCCCTCTGGCAACAGGCAGCCAGAGCCTTAAGTACTGGAAGGGAGCAATCGCAGCTCAAGAGTGACATTACCCACCAAATTGCAAACTGATTTCTTTACTATTGAAACTGCTGGGGGGCTCTGAACAGTCATCATCTGCCTGAGAAGGAGCCCTGGTGGAGTTCCCAGAAAAGTGAGCGACCCAGAAGCCCAGAAGTCGCAATAGCCTGCGCCAAACTTCCAAGCCACTCAGACCTGGGAAGGGAACAAAGCCCCTGTTCAACCAATTTCAAGTCTCAGAGGGCTTCCTGACTGCAAATCCTGAGCGCCAAAGACCAGGGAAGGGCATGAAGCATAGGGCAGGCCCCACAAGGTTATCCCAAGGAGCAAGAAGGGGCAAGCCCAGTGCAGAGTCCACCATCACCCTCCCTGTGTCAAGACAGAAATCAGACACGGAAGAGACCAGCAAACAGAGGAAGTCAAACAGAGGGAACTGCCTTGGTAGCGACCCCACACAGTCTACAATGACAGAGAAAGTGAAAGATATACCTTCACTACTTTTATGATCAATTTTATTTTTGGGGGGAAGGGTGGGGGATGATGTGGAAGCGTGATTTTTTTTTAAGAAATTTTTTTCTTTTTAAAATTTCTCTTCTTTCTTTTTCGTTTTTTTCTAAACTTGCTTAAACTTTTAAGTCTTCTATATTTCTATTTATTATCTTTATAACCTATTATTACTTTACAAAAAAAAACTGTCTTTAAAGCAAACACTGTATATATTCCTATTGGTGGTGGAAGTTGTCTTTTAATAATTCTGGAATCTTTTATTTTATTCTATATTTATTATTTTTTTCCACAATTTTTTTTAAAATTTTCTCTCCTTCTTTTTCTTATTTTTAATATTTTATCTTTGAAAATCCAATCTCTATTCCAGATTTTTAATCTCAACATTTTGGTATTTGTTGCCAATTTTGTACTTTTAAACACCTAATCTTCAGTAACCAATTTTACATGAGTGCGAGACAACTGGCTTGACCACTCTCTCCCCATTTGGAATCTCTCTTTACTACACCAGGTGGCTTTTGTCTCATCCCTCCCCTCCTCTTCTCTACCCAACTCTTTTAATTCCGTGTGCTCCAGAAGGGGGAGAATTCACAGGGAACTGGTCACTGGCCAGATCTGTATCCCTTTGCCTCTCCCTCTTTCATCCTCCTGACAACCTCTATCTACTTTCTCCCTCTCCTCTTCCATGTATAAATCTGTGACCAGCTGTGAGAGGTCCAGACATAGGAGCGCACACAAAAAAGAGGTTATGGGCTAGTTTGCTTTTTCCTCTTTTGATTCCACCTCATCCCATTCCACTCACCTCTAACTACCCCCTCCCTCTTCTCTCCTCCAAGTAACTCAGCGATCCTCTAGGGATGACCCTCAAAGTGGAGAAACCTATCATCATTAACCCAGATGTTTTAACAACAGTGCTGAATAGATGGAGAAATCATGAGGCTATTGTAAAATTAAATCTGAAAACCAGAATCAGGAGGCATAAGTCCAAATCCTGAGATCATCAAAGAATTCCTGAATACAGGGAACATTATCCAATAAGAGCTTATCAAATGCCTTAATACCTATACTGAAATTGAGAACCACCCAAGGACCAACAAACTCCAGAGCAAGACATACCATGCAAATTCTCCAGCAACACAGGAACAAGCCCCTGAGCCCCTGAGCTTCAATACACAGGAAGCTCAAAATACTCCAAAATCATTGACGTCCCATAACCCATTACTTGACACTTCACAGCACTCCAGAGAGAGGAAATCCAACTCCACCCACCAGAGCCTCAGCACAAGCCTCTCTAATCAAGAAACCACTGATATAAACCCAAACACAGAGAGGAAGCTCTATAATAAAGAGAATTCCACAAATTCTGAGAATATAGGAAAGCCACCCCAAACGCAGCAATATAACCAGGATGAAGAGACAGAGGAATACTCAGCAGGTAAAGGAACAGGAGACATGCCCACCAAACCAAACAAAAGAGGAAGAGATAGGGAATCTACCTGAGAAAGAATTCCGAATACTGATAGTGAAAATGATCCAAAATCTTTAAATACACATGGAATCACAGATAAATAGCCTGGGGTCAAGGATTGAGAAGATGCAAGAAAGGTTTAACAAGGACCTAGAAGAAATAAAAAAGAGTCAACATATAATGAATAATGCAATAAATGAGATCAGAAACACTCTGGAGGCTACAAATAGTAGAATATTGGAGGCAGAAGATAGGATTAGTGAAATAGAAGATAAAATGGTAGGAATAAATGAATCAGCAACGGAAAAAGAAAGACGAATTAAAAGAAATGAGGACAACCTCAGAGACCTCCAAGACAATATGAAATGCTCCAACATTAGAATTATAGGAGTCCCAGAGGAAGAAGACAAAAAGAAAGACCATGAGAAAATACTTGAGGAGATAATAGTTGAAAATACTTGAGGAGATAATAGTTGAAAACTTCCCTAAAATAGGGAAGGAAATATTCACCCAAGTCCAAGAAACCCAGAGAGTGCCAAACAGGATAAACCCAAAGTGGAACACCCCAAGACATATACTAATCAAAATAACAAAGACCAAACATGAAGAACAAATATTAAAAGCAGCAAGGGAAAAACAACAAATACCACACAAGGGGATCCCCATAGAATAACTGCAGATCTTTCAACAGAACATCTTCAGGCTAGGAGGGAATGGCAAGACATACTTAAAGTGATGAAAGATAATAACCTTCAACCAAGACTACTGTACCCAGCAAGAATCTCATTCAAATATGAAGGAGAAATCAAAAGATTTACAGACAAGCAAAAGCTGAGAGAATTCAGCACCACCAAACCAGCTCTCCAACAAATACTAAAGGATAGACTTTAGACAGGAAACACAAAAAGGACGTATAAACCTGAACCCAAAACATTAAAGTAATTGGCAACAGGTGCATACTTATCAATAATTATCTTAAATGTAAATGGGTTGAATGCCCCAACCAAAAGGCAAAGACTGGCTGAATGGATACAAAAACAAGATCCCTATATATGCTGCAAACAAGAGACCCATCTCAAAACAATGGACACATAAAGACTGAAAGTGAAGGGCTAGAAAAAGATATTCCATGCAAATAAAAACCAAAAGAAAGCAGGAGTAGCAATACTCATATCCGATAAAATAGACTTTAAAAAAAGGCTGTGAAAAGGGACAAAGAAGGCCACTACATAATGATTAAAGGATCAATCCAAGAAGAAGATATAACAATTATAAAGATATATGCACCCAACTTAGGAGTACTGCAATATGTAAGACAATTGCTAACAAGCTTGAAAAAGGAAATTAATAATAACAGAATAATAGTGGGAGACTTTAACACCCCCCTCACACCTATGGACAGGTCAACTAAACAGAAAATTAAAAAAGAAACACAAACTTTAAACGATACAATAGACCAGTTAGACCTAATTGATATCAATAGGACATTTCACCCCAAAACAATGAATTTCACCTTTTACTCAAGTGCACACGGAACCTTTCCCAGGATAGATCACATCCTGTGTCATAAATCTAACCTTGATAAATTCAAAAAAATCGAAACTATTCCAAGCATCTTCTCTGACCATAATGCACTAAAGTTAGATCTCAATTACAGGAGAAAAGGTATTAAAAATTCCAACATTTGGAGGCTGAACAACACCCTTCTGAATAATCAACAAATCACAGAAGAAATCCAAAAAGAAATCAAATTATGCATCAAAATGAATGAAAATGAAAACACAACTACCCAGAACCTATGGGACACTATAAAAGCAGTGCTAAGAGGAAAGTTCATAGCCATACAGGCATACCTCAAGAAACAAGAAAGAAGCCAAATAAACAACCTAACTCTACACCTAAAGCAACTAGAAAAGGAAGAAACAGAGAACCCCAGAGTTAGTAGAAGGAAGGAAATACTAAAAATTAGGGCAGAAATACATGCTAAAGAAACAAAAGAGACCATAGCAAAAATAAAGAAAGCAAAAAGCTGGTTCTTTGAAAGGATAAAAAAAATTGACAAACCATTAGCCAGACTCATCAAGAAACAAAGAGAAAAAAATCAAATCAATAAAATTAGAAATGAAAATGGAGAGATCACGATAGACAACATAGAAATACAAAGAATCATAAGAGACTACTATCATCAATTATATGCTAATACAATGGACAACTTGGAAGAAATGGACAAATTCTTCGAAAAGTACAACTTTCCAAAACTGAACCAGGAAGAAATAGAAAATCTTAACAGACCCATCACAAGCATGGAAATTGAAACTGTAATCAGAAATCTTTCAGCAAACAAAAGCCCAGGTCCAGACGGCTTCACAGCTGAATTCTACCAAAAACTTCGAGAAGACCTAACACCTATCATACTGAAGCTATTGCAGAAAATTGCAGAGGAAGATAAACTTCCAAACTCATTCTATCAGGCCACCAATCAC
>SJYE01003095.1:346431-376865 GCA_006408755.1 Eudorcas thomsonii
AAAAAAGAAAACTACAGGCCAATATCACTGATGAACATAGATGCAAAAATCCTTAACAAAATCCTAGCAATCAGAATCCAGCAACACATTAAAAAGATCATACACCATGACCAAGTGGGCTTTATCCCAGGGATGCAAGGATTCTTCAATATCTGCAAATCAATCAATGTAATTCATCACATTAACAAACTGAAAAATAAAAATCATGATTATTTTAATAGATGCAGAAAAACCTTTGACAAAATTCAACATCCATTTATGATAAAAACGCTCCAGAAAGCAGGAATAGAAGGAATATACCTCAACATAAGAAAAGCTATATATGACAAACCCACAGCTAACATTATCCTCAATGGTGAAAAATTGAAACCATTTCCCCTAAAGTCAGGAACAAGACAAGTGTGTCCACATTCACAACTACTATTCAATATCGTACTGGAAGTTTTGGCCACAGCAATCAGAGCAGAAAAAGAAATACAAGGAATCCAAACTGGAAAAGAAGAAGTAAAACTCTCACTGTTTGCAGACGACATGATCCTCTATATAGACAATCCTAAAGACTCGACCAGAAAACTACTAAAGCTAATCAACGAATATAGTAAAGTTGCAGGATATAAAATCAACACTCAGAAATCCCTTGCATTCCTATACACTAATAATGAGAAAGTAGAAAAAGAAGTTAAGGAAACAATCCCATTCACCATTGCAACGCAAAGAATAAAATACTTAGGAATATACCTACCTAAAGAAACTAAAGACCTATATATCGAAAACTGTAAAACACTGATGTAAGAAATCAAAGAGGACACTAATAGATGGAGAAATATACCTTGCTCATGGGTTGGAAGAATCAAAATAGTGAAAATGAGTATACTACCCAAAGCACTCTACAGATTCAGTGCAATTCCTATCAAGTTACCAGCAGTATTTTTCACAGAACTAGATCAAATAATCTCAAGATTTGTATGGAAATACAGAAAACCTCGAATAGCCAAAACAATCTTGAGAAAGAAGAATGGAACTGGAGGAATCAACTTGCCTGACTTCAGGCTCTACTACAAAGCCACAGTCATTAAGACAGAATGGTACTGGCACAAAGACAGAAGTATATATCAATGGAACAAAATAGAAAGCCCTGAGAGAAACCCACACACCTATGGACACCTTATATTCTACAAAGGAGGCAAGAATATACAATGGAGTAAAGACAGTCTCTTTAACAGGTGGTGCTGGGAAAACTGGTCAACCACTTGTAAAAGAATGAAACTAGATCACTTTCTAACATCATACACAAAGATAAAGTCAAAATGGATTAAAGATCTAAATGTAAGACCAGAAACTATAAAACTCCTAGAGGAAAACATAGGCAAAACACTCTCCGACATTCATCACAGCAGAATCCTCTATGATCCACCTCTCAATATACTGGAAATCAAAGTAAGAATAAACACATGGGATCTAATTAAAATTAAAAGCTTCTGCACAACAAAGGAAACTATAAGCAAGGTGAAAAGACAGCCTTCTGAATGGGATAAAACAATAGCAAATGAAGCAACTGACAAATAACTAATCTCAAAGATATACAAGCAACATATGCAGCTCAACTCCAGAAAAATAAACGACCCAATAAAAACATGGGCCAAAGCACTAAATAGGCATTTCTCCAAAGAAGACATACGGATGGCTAACAAACACATGAAAAGATGCTCAACATCACATATTATCAGAGAAATGCAAATCAAGACCACAATGAGTGTTCTCATCTAGCCATCTCATACTCTGTCATCCCCTTTTTATTCTGTCTCCAATCCCTCCCAGCATCAGAGTCTTTCCCAATGAGTCAACTCTTCTCAGGAGGTGGCCAAAGTACTAGAGTTTCAGCTTTAGCATCATTCCTTCCAAAGAAACCCCAGGGTTGTTCTCCTTCAGAATGGGCTGGTTAGATCTCCTTGCAGTCCAAGGGACTCTCAAGAGTCTTCTCCAACTCTGCAGTTCAAAGGAATCAGCTCTTCAGTGCTCAGCCTTCTTCACAGTCTAACTCTTACATCCATATATGACCACAGGAAAAAAACATAGCCTTGACTAGATGGAATTTAGTCGGCAAAGTAATGTCTCTACTTTTGAATACGCCATGTAGGTTGGTCATAACTTTTCTTCTGAGGAGTAAGCGTCTTCTAATTTCATGGCTACAGTCTCCATCTGCAATGATTTTGGAGCCCCCCAAAATAAAGTCTGACACTGTTTCCACTGCTTCTGCTAGGTTCATACTATTTCTGTCCTTGATTGTGTCCATATTTGCATGAAATATTCCCTTGGTATCTCTTGCAAATACTCTTGGCAAGATTTCTAGTCTTCCCTATTTTATTGTTTTCTCTATTTTTTATTGGCATTAAAGACACACAATATTATATCCCCATTCAGTGCTTAAGTTTAAATATGCTTGAAGTGTTTTTTAATCTACTCCAGAAAAAAATTCAGGTGATAACATATCACCATCCTTTTTTTTTTTTTCCCCAGTATTGAGACAGGTTTTGAGCCTCTTCCANATTCGCTCCATGTCAAACACATCCTGTAAATTATCATCATTCATTGATGCTCTGGTATTACAGGCTTGAAGTGTCCCTTTGTCTTATTTTGTCAAACACTCCCTGCAGTTTACCACTGCAGTTCCAGTACTATGCATGCCTCATGTACTTGTTTATCATCTCTAAATAAAATATGGTCAGTAGCTTATCACAATTACTGTTTTGGTTCTGTGATGAGTTTCAAATCCTTCTTTAATCCATTCTAGATCAAACACATTCAGAAGTTCAACACAGTCCCGTGTTTCATTCTGTGCCATCCTTCCAGTTTCTCTTCACTCAACATGTATCAAACACACCTCATAGTTTATCAACATCCAGTGTTTCAGCGTTGTTTCCTGCTTCAACTGTTTTTTCATTTTCTGCAGAAAATGCACAACCCATAATTTACCACAGTCCAGCGTGTTAATTCTGCTATATGTTTCAAAACATCCTTTGTCCACCCAAGGTTGAGCACATTCTAAGTATCACGATTCATTGATTCAATGCTGTTAAATACTTTTATTCATTTTTCAGCTATCAATGTCATCATACAAAGTGATTTATCATGATCCAGTTTCAGTGTTGGACATGCTTCATGTGCTTATTTTCCTATACAAGGTCAAACACAGACCATCTGAAGTGTGATCATATAGTATTTCAGTCATGCAACTCATTTCAAGTGGTTCTTCATTCATTCCACATCAAATATACCATATAGGTTATTGACATTCATTATTTCAGTGCTGTGACACATTTCAATGGCTGCTTCACTAACTCCCAGTCAAACACATCCAGTGATTTATCACTATCCAGGGTTTCAGATCTGTGACATGTTTCAAGTGCTCCTGAAACTGCTGCTGCTACTGCTGCTAAGTCACTTCAGTTGTGTCCGACTCTGTGAGACCCCACGGATGGCAGCCCACCAGGCTCCCTCGTCCCTGGGATTCTCCAGGCAAGAACCCTGGAGTGGGCTGCCATTTCCTTCTCCAATGCATGAACGTGAAAACTGAAAGGGATATTGCCCAGTCGTGTCTGACTCTTCACTACCCCATGGGCTACAGACTACCAGGCTCGTCCTTCCATGGGATTTTCCAGGTGAGAGTACTGGAATGGGGTGCCATTGTCTTCTACAGAAACTAATCAAGATCAAATGCACTCAGTAGCTTTGTTGTTGCTGGTTGTTGTTGTTGTTCAATCAGTCAGCTCCAACTCTTTGCAATCCCATAGACTGTACCATATCACGCCTTCCTGTCCTTTACCATCTCCTGGAGCTTGTTCAAACTCAAATCCATTGGGTTGGTGATGCCACCCAACTGTATGGTCCTCTATTAGCTCCTCCTGCTCCAATCTTTTCCAGCATCAGAGGATTTTCCAGTGAGTTGGCTCTTCATATCAGATAGCCACAATATTGGAGCTTCTTCCCTCCAATGAATTTTCAGGATTGCTTTCCTTTAGGGTTGTCTGGATTGATTTCCTTGCAGCCCAAGAAAATCACAGGAGTCTTTTCCAAAATTGCAGTTCAAAAGTATCAGTTCCTTAATGCTCAACCTCCTTTATGGTCTAACTTACATGCATCTGCATATGAGTACTGAAAAAAAAAAAAAAAGCCCTCACTATATGGATCCTTGAGGGCAAAGGACGCTTGAGGGCAAAGGAATGTCTCTAATCTTTAAAATGCAGTCTAGGTTAGTCATAGCTTTTCTTCCAAGAAACAAGTGTCACTTAATTTCATAGCTCCAATCATCATCTGCCATGATTTTGGAGGCCAGGAATACAGAAGTCTGTTACTGTTTCCATTGTTTCTCCATCTACTTGCTATGAAATGATAGGACCAGATACTATGATCTTTTCAATGTTTTGAATGCCATGATCTTTTTGAGTATTGAGCCTTAAGCCAGCTTTTTCACTCTCCTTTTACACCTGCATCAAGAGGCTCTTTAGTTATTATTTGTTTTATGCCATATGGGTGGTATCATCTGCATATCTGAAGTTATTGATATTTTTTATTGATATTGATATTATTCTCTTAATTTTAGCTTGCATTTCCTCAGCCCAGCATTTTCCAAGATGAGCTCTGCATATAAGTTATCTAAACAGGGTTACAACATAGTATATTTTTCCCAATTTCAAACCATCTGTTCTTCTGTATCTGGTTCTCACAGTTGTTTCTTGACCTGGATACAGGTCTCTCAGGAGTCAGGTAGGTGGTCTGGTATTTTCATGTCTTTAAGAATTTTCTGCAGTTTGTTGTGAGCCACACAGTAGATTTTGCCATAGTCAATGAATCAGAGTTTTTTTTTTTTTTTTTAGAATTTTCTTTTCTTTTCTTTTTTTTCCCATGATCCAGTGGATGTTGCCAATTTGACCTCCCATTCCTCTGTCTTTTCTAAATCCAGTTTGAACATCTGCAGTTTCTAGGTTTACATGCTGTTGAAGTCTAGCTTGGAGAATTGTGAGCATACCTTTGTTCCATTCAGTTCAGTTGCTCAGTCTTGTCTGACTCTTTGTGACCCCATGGATTGCAGAATGTCAGGCCTCCATGTCCAACAACAACTCCCTGAACTAATTTAGACTCATGTCCTTTGAGTTGGTGATGTCATCCATTTGTCTCATCCTCTTCCCTCCCCATTTCTTCCCACTTTCAATCTTTTCCAACATCAGAGTCTTTTCAAATGAAGCAGCTGTTCACATCAGGTGACAAAAATATTTGAATTTTGGGTTCAACATCAGTCCTTCGATTGAATATTCAGGATTGATATCCTTTAGGATGGACTGGTTGGATCTCCTTGCAGTCCAAGGGCATCTCAAGAATCTTCTCCAACACCACAGTTCAAACTCATGGTAATAGTTTCTTGGTCCAGCCTATATTTTTCAAGATCTATAGGCCCCTTCTTATGGTACGAGCAGGGAGGAGGGAGGGGGGTTCAGGATGGGGGACACGTGTTTACCTGTGAGGATGGGGAACACGTGTATACCTGTAGTGGATTCATGTTGACGTATGGTGAAACCAATAGAATATTGTAAAGTAGTTAACCTCCAATTAAAATAAATAACTTTATATTTAAAAAATAAAAAGCATGGCAAAACCAATAAAATATTGTAATTAGCCTCCAATTAAAATAAATAAATTAAAATTTAAAAAATAAAGTTAAATAAATCAATTCTTTGGTGCTCAGCTTTCTTTATAATCAACTGTCACATCCATACATACCTTCTAGAAAAATCATGGTCTTGCAAAGAGTTAGCATGTGAAATAAGTACAGTTTTGTGAAACTTTGACCATTCTTTTTCATTGTTCTTCTTTGGATTTTAAATGAAAAACTGATCTTTTCCAGTCCTGCAGCCACTGCTGAGTTTTCCAAATTTTTTGGCATACTGAATGAAGCACTTCAATAGTATCATCTTTTAGAATTTAAAATAGCTCAGCTGGTATTCCATCAACTCCATTATCTTTGTTGATAGTGATGCTTTCTAAGAGCCACTTGATGTCACACTCCAAGATGCCTGGCTTAGCTGAGTGATCCCACCATCATGGTTATCTGGGTCATTAGGCTTTTTGGACAGTTCTTCTATGTATTCTTGCCCCCACTCCTTAGTATTTTTCACATCTTTTAGATTCATACCTTTTCTGTCCTTTATTGTGCCCATATTTACATGAAATACTCCCTTGATATATTTATTTTCCTGAAGAGATCTCTAGTCTTTCCCATGCTATCATTTGCACTCAGAAGTTTAGAAATATTAATTGTTTCACAGCTGTGTCATGCTTCAAGTGCTTGTTCTTTCACTTGAACTCCAACACTCTCAGTATTGTTTCACAATCCCGTGTTTCAGAACTGGGACCTGCTTTATCTGCTTCTTCTCAACCCCAGATCAAACACATTCAGTACTTTATTACCATAGACTATTCAGTGACATTTTCCAGTGTTTCCCTGTCACCTGGGACTAATCACCCAGTATTATAACTGCCATCCTCTATTTTAGTCCTGTTACACAGTTCAAGTACTTCATTTTCTAAAGCTAAAACACACTCATCATCCAGTGTCTTAGTGCAGAGTCATGCTTGAGGAGCTTCTTCATCCACCCAGTCAAACACTCCCAGGAGTTTTTCACCATTCATGTTCAAGTTATGTGACATGCTTCAAGTGCTTCTTCGTGTACACTGGGTCAAGCACACCCAGAGGTTTGTCATTATCCAGTGTTTCAATTATGCAACCTGCTTCTGGGTTTCTTCATTCCCTCAGGTCATCACAGCAAGTAGTTTATCACTATCCAGTGTTTCAGGTTTACAGCCTACTTTCAGAGCTTCTCTTTTCTCTCTGGGTCAAACATACAAATAGCTTGTCCCCATCCACTTATGAGTTCTGTGAAATGGATTATGTGCTTCTTGTCCACCCTAAATCAAGCACTCTCAATAGTTTGTCACCGTCCAATGTTTCATGTTGGTGACAAGGTTCAGATACTTCCTCATGCATTCTGGGTCATACACACCCTGTTGTTTATCACCTCCTGCTTCAGTTTTTTGACAGGCTTCAAGTGCTTCTTGTCCTTCCCAAGTCACACACACCAGCAGTTGAGCAACATCCAATGTTTCAGTACTGTTACATATTTCAAGAATTTTGTCATACACCACCCTTCAGAAGTACCCAGTAGTTTATCAGCATCCCATGCCTCAGTTCAAGGACTTGCCTCAAGTGCTTCTTCACAACCCTAGACAAAGGACAACCAGCAGATTATCACCATCCATTAATTTAGTCCTGTGGCTTGATTCCTGTGCTTCTTAATCCTCTCTAGGTAAAACACATGTAGTAGCTTGTCACCATTTAGTGTTTCCATTTTATGGCTTGCTTCCATGACTTTTCCATCCTCCCTAGGTCAAACACACTCAGCAGTTAACACCATCCAATGTTTTACCATGTGACACTTCTTAAGTCTTCTTCATCATCCCAAGTCAAATAAGCCCGTAATATTCACCACCGACTTGTTCAATGCTAAGATACACTTCGATGGTGTGTTCAGTCACTCCATTTAAACATACTCAACAATTTATCACCATACAGTGTTCAGCTTCAGAAACATGCCTCATGTGCTTCTTCATACAGTCAGTGTCAAACCTATCTGGTAATTATTGACCATTCAGGAAGTCATTCTGTGACATGCTTCAAGGGTTTCTTTATTCACCCAGGTCAACGTGCCCAAGCCTTACTTAAAAAATAAAGTGTTCAGTTCAGTTCAGTCACTTAGTCATGTCCAACTCTTTGTGACCCCATGAACTGAAGTATATCAGGCTTCCCTATCCATCACCAACTCCCAGAGTACACCCAAACCCATGTCCATTGAGTCGGTGATGCCATTCAACCATCTCATCCTCTGTCATCCCTTTTGCTTCCTGCCCTCAATCTTTTCCAGCATCAGGGTGTTTTCAAATGAGTCAGCTATTTAAATCAGGTGGCCAAATTATTGGAGTTTCAGCTTCAACACCAGTCCTTGCAATGAACACTAAGGTCTGATTTCCTTTAGAATGGACTGGTTGGATTTCCTAGCCATCCAAGTTAGTCTCAAGAGTCTTCTCCAACACTGCAGTTCAAAAGCATCAATTCTTCACTGCTCAGCCTTCTTTATAGTCCAAATCTCACATCCATACATGACCACTGGAAAAGCCATAGCCTTTGTTAGAATGGACCTTTGTTGACAAAGTAAAGTCTCTGTTTTTTAATATGTTGTCTATTGTGGGCAAAACTTTCCTTACAAGGAATAAGCATCTTTTAATGTCATGGCTGCATTCACCATCTGCAGTGATTTTGGAGCTCAGAAAATAAAGTCAGCTACTGTTTTCACTGTTTTCCCATCTATTTGCCATGCAGTGATGGCACCAGATGCCATGATCCTAGTTCTTTGAATTTTGAGCTTTAAGCCAACTTATTCACTCTCCCATTTCACTTCCATCAAGACGGTCTTTTAGTTCTTCTTCACTTTCTGCCATAAGGGTGGTGTCATTTGCATATCTGAGGTTACTGATATTTCTCCAGCAATCTTAATTCTAGATGGTGATTCCTCTAGCCCAGCATTTATCATGATGTACTCTATAGAAGTTAAATAAGCAGGGTGACAATATACATCTTTGATGTAACTATTATCCTATTTGGAACCAGTCTGTTGTTCCATGCCTAGTTCTAACTATTGCTTCCTGACCTGCATACAGGTGTTTCAAGAGGCATGTCAGGTGGTCTGGTATTCTCATCTCTTTCAGAATTTCCCAATGTTTACTGTAATCTACATCATCAAAGTCTCAATAATACAGAACTAGATCTTCTACTGGAACTCCCTTGCTTTTTCAATGATCCAGTAGATGTTGGAAATTTGATCTTTGGTTCCTCTGCCTTTTCAAAAACCAGCTTGAACATCTGGAAGTTCATGGTTGATGTATTGCTGAAGCCTGGCTTGGAGAATTTTGAGCATTATTTTACTAACTTGTGAGATGAGTGCAATTGTGCAGTAGTTGAAGGTTTCTTTGGCATTGCCTTTCTTTGGGATTGGAGTGAAAACTGACGTTTTCTAGTCCTGTGGCTAGTGCTGAGTTTTCAAAATTTGGGGGCATGTTGAGTGTAGCACTTTCACAGCATCATCTTCTGGAATTTGAAATCACTCAACTGGAATTCTATCACTTCCACCAGCTTTCTTTGTAGTGATGCTTCCTAAGTCCCACTTGACTTCATATTCTGGGATGTCTGGCTCTAGGTGAATGATGACACCATCATTATCTGGTGTCACGAATATCTGGGTCATGAATATCTTTTTTTGTACAGTTTTTCTGTGTATTCTTGCCACCTCTTCTTAATATCCTCTGCTTCTGTTAGGTCCGTAGCATTTCTGTCCTTTTTGAGCCCATCTTTGCGTGAAATGTTTCCTTGGTATTTCCAGTTGTCTTGAGGAAATCTCTAGTCTTTCCCATTCTATTATTTTTGTCATTTAATGGGTATGGCACAATTAAAATGCCTCTTTTCCCACTCTGTTCAGTCATAGCCAATATTTTGTGCCACCCAGTGTCCAGTATTGTGACATATGACCAATTTCAATTCTTCATCAATGAAGTGAGTAAAAACAAAACAAAACAAACAAAAAAAGCAGGAGTTTATCAACATACAGTGTTTCATGGCTGACACTGGATTCAGTACTTATTCATTTACTCCAGGTTAACATAGTAGTTTATCACCCTCCATTGTTTCCATACACTGACATGCTTCAAATGCTTTTACATCAACCCTGGTGCAAAATTTCTAGTAGTTACAAACAGCCAGTGTTTAGTTTTGGAGCATGACCCAATGGCTTCTTCATTCTCACCAATAAATCAGACTCTGTGGTTTGTCACCATCCAATGTTTACATACTGTAACATGCTTAAAGAGCTTCATCATCCACCCTAGAGCTAGACAGTCAGTATATTATCACCATACCAGCGTTTCAGTGCTGTGACATGATTTGAAATTTTGTTTGTCCACACTGGGGCATATACATCCAGTAGTTCATCATCCTGTAGTATTTCATGGCTTTGATAAGATTAAATGTGTTTTAGTCCCACTGACATCAACACACTCACCATTTATAACCATCTTTTTTAACTGCTGTGACATAATGTCAATTGCTTCTTCATCCATTCCTGTGTCAAACAAACCCAGTATTTTATCCCCATCTAGTGTTAGTGTTCAGTACTATGAAATGATTCTGGAGTCTCTGTGTGCACCCCAGCTAAAACATAGTCAGTATTCTCAATCAGTGCTTCAGTGATGTCACATGCTTCAAGTGCTTTCTTCATTCACTCCATATCAAATACATTCATTCATTTACAAACAGCCAATGTCTCAGTTGTGTGACATACTTCAAATGTTTCTTCAATATATCTGAGCTGAAAAAAACCCAGTAGCTTATGATCATCCAGTGTTTCAGTGCTGTGACATGTTTCAAGTGCTTTTTCTTCTACTCCACATTAAATATAAGCTATAGTCTATAATCATCAATTGTTTCAGTTCTGTAACATTCTTCACATCTTTTTTCATATACTCAGGTTCAAATACACCTGACAGTTGTTCATCATAAAGCATATAGCTGTGTGATATGTTTCAACTGTTTCTGTACATACTAGGTGTTACACACTCATAAATATATCACCATCAAATTAAAAGATGCTTACTCCTTGGAAGAAAAGTTGTGACCACCCTAAATAGCATATTGAAAAGCAGGGACATTGCTTTGACAACAAAGGTCTGTCTAGTCAAGGCTTTGTTTGTACCAGTGATCATGTATGGATGTGAGAGTTGGACTGTGAAGAAAGCTGAGCACCAAAGAATTGATGCTTTTGAACTGTGCTGTTGGAGAAGACTCCTGAGAATCCCTTGGACTGCAAGGAGATTCAACCAGTCCATACTAAAGGAGATCAGCCCTGGGATTTCTTTGGAAGGAATGACACTAAATGTGAAACTCCAGTACTGTGGCCACCTCATGCGAAGACTTGACTCATTGGTAAAGACTCTGATGCTGGGAGAGATTGGGGGGCAGGAGGAAAAGGGGACGACAGAGGATGAGATGGCTGGATGGCATCACCGACTTGATGTATGTGAGTTTGAGTGAACTCCAGGAGTTGGTGATGGACCAAGAGGCCTGGTGTGCAGCAGTTCATGAAGTCACAAAGGGTCGGACATGACTGAGTGAGTGATCTGAACTGAAATGTGTTTTAGGGCTGTCATGTGATAACATCAGTCCCCATCCTACCCAGGTCAAACACACCCAGTATTGATCAACATGCAGTCTGTCACATTTCAAGTGCTTTTTCACCCCTTCTTGGAAGATACAGCCAATAATTTATCAAATTTCAATGTTTCAGTGCTGTGAATTTTTAAGTGCTTCTGCATCCAAATAGCTCAGACATGGTTAATAGATTATAACCATCACTGTTTCCATTTTATGACATGATTCAAGTACCTCTTCATTCACTTTAGTTTGAACTCACTCAATAATTACCACTATCCTGTAAATTAGAGGTAAAACAGTCTTGGAATGATTCTTGGTCTACAGTGAGTCAAACACAGCTAGTAGTGTTTCACCATTCAGTGTTTCAGTGCTGTGACAACTTCCACTGCGTCTCTGTGTACCACAGGTCATCACACTTGCAACTACTGGCTTGCACTCTAGAGAACATATCTCTCCACTACTGAGGGTGAGTTGTAAAGCATGCATGTCAGCACTACTAAGACCCCATTCTAAGCACACATGTCAGTTCTGCAGTGGCTAAATTCTGGATGAAATGTGACAAGAGTATTGTTCCTTTATTCTAGAACACACACCTTACTATTAGTGAACCAGTGTTGAACAGCAGGCTTACTACAACTACTGAGGTTGCATTCTGGAAGTATCATCCTACCTCCAATGAGTCAATATTATATGGCATACGTGATCCAAATTCTGAGTTTGCACTATGGAATACACACTATGCCACTACTGAGTAAGTTCTACTGTACACAGGACAAAGTACTGATCCCCACATCAAAGAACAATGCTAAAAATTATTTTAAATACCACAATTGTGCTCATTTCACATACTAAGCAAGGTAATGTTCAAAATTATTTGAGCCAGGCTTCAAAGTATGTGAACCAAGAATTTCAAAATATATACACTGTGTTTATTAAATACAGTGAGGAGGAGCGAGGGCTCCATTGCATCCATAAAATGTAGGAAGTCAAGAAATAACTGGAGTTGCAGGCCAGTTGGACCTTGGAATTCAACATGAAGCAGGGCAAAGGTTAACAGATTTTGCTAAGAGAACTCACCATTCACAGCAAACACCCTCTTCCAACATTAGAGATGACTCTTGAGATGGTCAGTGCTGAAATCAGATTAATTATGTTCTTTGCAGCTGAAGATGGAGAAGCTCTATACAGTCAGCAAAAACAAGACTGAGCAGTGACCTGACTCATGGACAGGGAGCCTTGAGTGTTATGATCCATGGCGTTGGAGAGTTGGACATGACTAAGCGTCTGAACTGAACTGAACCAATCTAGCCACCAGAGGGAGCTATCTTCCTCCCTTCTGCGGCACAGGTAATGACGTGTCAAAGGCTCCTAACGTCAGCTGGGCATGACAGAAAGTAAGAACAAGCTTAGGGGTCCTGCGAAGCTGCCTCCATTTTCCTCAGCGTTTAAGGTAAAAAGGTGTATCTGTGAAAGGGACAGCAGGAAGAGCAGGGAAAACTGAGGCTGCAGCAACTCTTCCTTAGCTAGTCCTCGAGAGGGAGGATGAGTAAAAATAGTGTGGTGTGTGGGTTTGGCTTCTGTTCCACTTGGAGTTGCCAGCAGAGCCACCTGGTGAACGGGCACTGGTAACAATGGCCTTTCTCCCCTGCTTTGGTCTGACAGCACTTTTGGGCAGGGATTTTTCGGCAGCCTCTTCAGGTAGGGGTTTTGGGCAGTTTTGGGATATCTTAAACCAAGATTAAGTGTGGGTCTAAGTGCCGGTCCAAGTGCAACATGGATATTACCCTTACTTCTTTGGGGTTCCAAAATTGGACCCCAGGATTCCAGAGGCCCCAATCTCTGCCTTTAGAGGTTGAAGCACAGCATATCTAGTAAAAAGCTTATTCCTTAGTATGTTACAGCACAAGGTTCAGAATCACTAATCATGTATGCCTATGAAGACTTTAAATCAAATTATTACCCTCACAGCTTCCAAGAGGAACCAGAGGCTCTGCAAGGTCTGTTTACCCTTCAGCTCCCTCAAAGAAACTTTTCTTTAACATCTTGCTTAGACACCATGTCTGTCACTTGTTTTCTCCTCCTAGTCACATTTCAGAGATTAAAAACAAGTACAAGACCAGTGAATAGTGAATACTACTGACCCTAATCCATACTTAGAAACCCCGTCCACACAGCTCACCTTCATTGTAATCCAGAGACCACTCTGGACCCAGTATTTCCAGTAAAACACTTTTTTTTTTTTAGCATGTCAGTTAAAAGACCTTTCATTTCCACATCACCTTTAAGAAATGTTCCTATAACCCAAGATTTTTGCTTAGTGGCCCAGCTCCACAAATTACGCTTTAGCATTTCCATCAGGAAACAGCTCTGAATCCAATTTTGTCATTCACTAACATGTTTTACTGCTATGCCAGTACCTGCTGTTGAAGAATACCCACTTGTTGTTGTTGTGTTGTTGTTGTTGTTTTGTATTGTGTCACAGTTCTTTTCAAATAACTACAAGAATCTTTCCTCAGTAATCCCTAAAGAGTAAGACACTAGCCAAGAATTCTTTGTATATATAATCCTTCAGACATCCTTCCCCTTTTCCTTCCATCACTGTGGTAGCACCTGATAACATCCTTTCAGATTTTGGTCCTAATCATTCCTATTAGAGGCTCATCTTCCCAGTCTTTCCTGGTGCTCTATCTGTGTATTCAAAAAGTGGCTAGTTTTCTAGATTTTTAAAAGATCTTGTTACTCCACATTGCCTTAAAGTATACCCAAAGTGCCTTGGGAGAGCCCCCAAATCCTCATTCAGAAGCTATAAACCTTCACTTACAGTCTCAATGGCCCATATGTCATTATCATAGTCCCTACTCCAACAGCATTACATCAGTCTACCTACCCTTCTCAACATCTGTTCAGCCTGCCTGAAACCCAAAGAGACTTCATGATCTAGGCAGTGGGTGGTCACTGAGTCTTTAGTCTATTATCTTCCTGAAAATCTTTGGTCTCTCTGTTCCTAGGGAATGCCAACTGTCTGAGCTCAACCTTCTGTTTCTTTCCTCTCACAGTGGCTTTAGTACCTAGCAAGTCTTCATTCCTTTTTTGTTAAAATGATATTATTAGTCCTAAACCCCTTCTCTCCCTCAGAGTTGCTGTTAACAAAGAAAAAACTCTGCCTACATCTGGCTCATCTCTGACCCTTTTTCTGAAGACATCCACCTTGTTACTGTCAAAGAAAAAGTGGATGTCTGCGCCTGATTCAAAACCACGTCCTGACGTCCTCTGCTTTTTCTGTAATGTTCCAAGAGCCATCAAGATCAGCCAGCGTGTGTCTGACATAAATCTTGAAGGTGAGATGGTACTGGTGATGGTGGGCAAGTATCTGTTATTTAGTAGCTCTTATTGCATCTTGAAACTTTCTTCCCTCCATTCCTAAGGAATGCCAAAAAATGACAGTGAAACAGACATAAATGAAGGTCTTTACTCTTGACAGTTGTGTGACTTACCTGGTTATATGAAGCAACAGAGGGACACAGAATATAAAGGGAGGTGGGCCAGGCCCTGACCCAGATTCTTCTTCAAATCTGGAAGATATGTCCTTGGCCATGAGTCTTTGACGCATCTCCAGGTATCCAGTGTGCTCGTATCAGGCCTTCGGTGCCTAGGAGTGGAGATTGCCAAGAATTATCATCCTTGGTGGTGTCAAAGCTGTCACCCTGCATTATTAGTGTACTGCTCAGTGGGCTGACCTATCATCCCAGGTACTGCTTCCTGACTCCTTTTCCATACCCAAGTACAAAACTGCCTGATCTCTGTACTCACATCACTTTTCCTTTCTTTGCCTTGTAGTTCTACCTGCGAGAGGAGGACATCGGTAAGAACAGGGCTGAGGCATCACAGCCTCACCTTGCTGAACTCAACCAAGTATCTTTCAGAATCAACCTGCCTTACTTTTCTCAGATCCATATTCTGTTTTTTTTTTTTTTTTTTAATGGACTGGGCCTCTCGGGTACTGAAACACTGACAGGAGTTTACTAGCGAACTTGGGCACTGGAACTCTTCTTTTGTGGTAGGCACTTACCCTGATGAAAAAAGAAGAACATCCAGAGAAAGATTCTTTCCAAATTATTGTGGAGCAGGGTTAGCTTTGTCCTGTTTTGTTTAGTTTGAAAATGGAAAGAAATGAAAGTGTAGGATTTGCGGTTAAATGCCAACTTTTACAAAGTATATTAAAGGGCTTACAGGGTTGTAGGCATGTAGGAGTGGGTGTTTATTTTTAAAATAAGTGAATTAGTTGGACTTCAGATTCTGTCCTGTTAATATCTCTGTTTTCTTGTCAGAGTCTGGAAAATCATATGTAACTTGAGTTTTCATCATCACTGAGTGTGATACAGATACTTTATATTTGTAGAAGATATAGAACCAGGAAGCTTGAGTCCTGGCCTTCTGTCAGTTCCTGACTTGCCTTTCTCCTTTATTTTCTTAGTCCCCTTCACTCTAGTGCCAATCCTTTCTGCAGTGAGCTTCTTTCTTATTGCAGGTGGTGGTCCTTACCAAGTCTCCCTTGGAGGATGAGTTGCAGGGGGGTGACTTCTGTCACAGACACAGAATCAAGCTGTGGTAGCAGACACTCGAGGTATTTTTGGATAAGTGCCAGCTTTTCCATTTATCCCCAGATCCTTCCTAGCCCAGGCCAAAATCCCCTGGCTCTCAGGGTCCTAATCATTCTCTTAGGAAAAATTTGAATACAAGTCTGTACATCCCCCTCTGCCCATACTGCATAAGCACTGTCTTATTATCAGCATGGTGGCTGAGTACCCGAGTTCCTGGTCTCAGTCCTGTTTGCTGCTTTTACAAGCAGTTGTTCTGTGACTTTTCAGGGGAAATGATCCTCATGGATTCCAATAGGGAACAGCTTCTCACTTCTATGGTCTCTATGGTTACCAAAAGTATGGAGTCTTGCCCCAGGGAGGCGTGTGTCTAGCCTTAGTCCTTGTCTATGCTCCTGGCACCCTGATTCTACATTTGAGACTTTTTTTACTTCTTTTCCAACCAGAGAAACCCTGATGTTTCCACTTGCCTGGATAAATTCCGACAGGAATTTAAGAGTGGTGACTTTGTCTTCTTTACAGAAGTTCAGGGCATGAATGAACTCAATGGCATCTGTCCACTACAGATCAAAGTCCTGGGTATGCTAAGCTGGGGGTCAAGAAATGATTACCTAGAAAAAGTGAGAATTGTCCCTGTGGTCATATGTATGTACACTGAATTACACCACAGGCCAAGAGGAGATAACCCTCTAATCTCTTACCTCAGATTTATAAGACATGTTTCCATGTCGCCCTAGTTGAGAACTGTGAAATGAACCTAGAAGCAGAAAGATTAATACCGCTAGTATTTGATTCCACCTGGCTCACTGGCTGCACCTCTCTTCTATTTTTTCTTTAACGTTTAGACTGTGTAGAAGTAAATTCTGCATTTGCTTTTCCAAGTAATANACTTCAGCACTGCACACACACAGGAAAATATTTGCAATTTCATGTGTGTCATAAACTTCTTCAAGCATTAAAAAGCTAGAAGAGCTATTTTATAATTCTCAAATGAAAATTATTTGTTTGGCTTTCACATTCCCATGTTTTCTACATTTAGATGTGCATCCAGTACTATTTTGTTTCTGCCCAAACTCTGTCATATGTGGTGAGTCTTCTTGCTTTCTGATGTTTGAAAGTGTCTTTATTTCAGAATGCCTGATTTTGAAAAAAACATTTTTGCAGAGTGTAGCATTCTAGATAGCATTAATTAAAGATGTAGCACTGTTCTTTCTTGCCTATTTTCCCCATGAAGTCTCCTATTCTTATCCTTTTTCCTTTGTATTTAATGTTCTTATATTTTCTGTCACTGATCTTAATAAATGGATTGATGATTATATACCTTAGTATATTTTGCGAGTATGACAGATCTTTGTGTAATTTTCTCAGTGCTTCATTTCAAAATATTTTACCTCTGAGATCATAGCTTTATCAAATTTGGAATATTTCTGCCCCCCCCCCTTTCTTTGGTCTCAATACTACTTTCTCAGTCCACTCCTTACTTGATCATCTCTTTGCAGATCTCTGATTACATGCATTTTAAGCCACTTTACTTTTTGGGTTTTCTCCCTGCTTTTTGTTGTATTGTGGATAATTTCTTCTACTTTTTTAAATCGACTACTTTTTTATTGTGTGTTAATTTGTTAAACATACCAAGTTTATAAATTCAGTGCACATATATATGCATGTTAATTCGCCAAAGTCTTGTCCAAGTCTTCTGCCAGACTCCTCCGTCCATTGGATTCTGCAGAAAAAATGCTTTAGTGGAATATGATTTCTTCCTTCCGGGAATCTTCCCTTCCAGGGATCACACACTGGTATCTTTTAATTTCTCCTGCATTGGCAGGCAAGTTCTTTACAACTAGTACCACCTGTCAAGTGATAAATATATTTCACGCATCAACAGAGATCTCAGTAATCATGAATATAGTAAAGAATGATTTGTAAAATATAAAAGAGACATACGGCTGCTTCAAGTGACAAAAATACATGGACTCTCCCAACAAAGGCATGAGCCAAAATTTTTTTAAAGAAATAATGTTTCAAAGTTTAAAATTTTGATGAAAATTAAAGCGAGATATACATGATCTGGAAATTTTTGATGGATGCAAGATAATTGTTGATTTTAGGGTTTTCTAACTGCATTTTATTTTCTTTTCATAAGTTTTGAACTTATCTTGTTGATGTTGGGTCATTTCAGGGCTTGCTACTTTTTCTCCAGCGTGACATATTAGAAATAGAGCACCTATGCTATTGAAGAAATAAGCATTGTGGGGTTTTGTTTGTTTTTAATGAAAGTATTTTTAAGTGAAGTGCAGTTGACTTAGAATCTTGTGTTAGTTTCTAGTTTATAATAAAGTGATTTCATTGTATATACATAATTATGTATTGTTTTCCATTATAGTTTATCACAGGGTATTGGAAATTGTTCTTCACGCTTTATAGCAGGACCTTGTTGTTTATCCATCCTAAGTATAATGGTTTGCATTTGCTAATCCCATACTTGGAATCCAAGGGAGAGATGGGTGGTGGAGAGGGAGAGTGGGAGGTTTTTCTGTTCTGGTTTTGATAGTATTGTTGATCGTGGGAGGGTATGAATTGACAGATAATTTTATGCTTTTTATCCTCCAGGTCCGTACACCTTTAGTATCAATGATACCTCAAAATTTCTGATTATATCTGTAGAGGCATTGTCAGTCAAGTCAGAATAACTAAGAAGATAATATTTGTGAGTATGTGCAGGAGGGTACACTGTAGAGGTCCAAATATTTATTGTTTTCTTTTGCCTTTCTAGTTCTGATGTGTTGTTCTCTGTTCTCCGCCAGAAACCCTTGCTCAACTCACTGGCAGAGCTACATTTTGTGATAACAGATCTTGCCAAGTATTCTCGCTCTGCTCAGCTGCACATTGGTTTCCAGGCCTTGCACAGTTTTGTACTTCGCAAGGTCGGCCCCCTCAGCCCCACAATCAGGTAGGTGAGTAAGCAAGCCAGCCTGGGTCCTTGAACCAAAGTTCTATCATTACTTATTCTTCCCTGTACTTTTTCCACCTCCCTTTCTCCCCACAATGTCATGATTTAGTCTATGTTTCTTATGTCATAAAACAGGGATGCAGCAGAACTGGTGATTCTAGCAGAGGCTGTGAAGGCTCAAGCCCTGCCAGCAGTGCAGCAAGATAAGTTGGTTGAAGACCTCATCTGGAAGCTGGCTTACGTGGCTGCTGTAGATCTAGCACCCATGAATGCCTTCACTGGGGGCCCTGCTGCTCAGGAGGTTGTGAAGGTAGGTTTGGGTGGAAGGACAGTGGTGGAGTGGGCGAGGTTTCTTTCTTGACTCTGCTACTTACTGTCAGGCTCTTATTAACCAGGGCTCACTTCCCTTCTTACTTTCTCTTCAGGCCTGCTCTGGAAAGTTTATGCCTATTATGTAGGGGCTGTGCTTTGATGCCCTTGAGTGTTTCCCTGAGGACCAAGAGGCTCTTACAGAGGACACATGCTTTCCAGTATGTGATGCCCAGAGATAAGGTATTTCTTTGGTCCTCTCAGACGTACCTTTTCTCTAATACTTTCCTTCCTTCACATGATGCAGTGTCAGAACCATTATGATGAGCAGGTGGCTGTTTGGCTCTGACCTCCAAGAGAAGCTTGGCAAGCAGAGTTACTTCTTGGTGAGAACTCCTATTGGGCAAAAGCTACTTTTATTTATTCTAGCTCTGGCTACCTATTCTGGAGTCTCCTGTTGCCTTAGAAGGGAAGGTGTTTGATTGTAGCTTCATCTCTTTTATGTATCTTATTTATTTATTTATTTATTTTTCATACCAGGTCATTTTTTCCTGGTCTTGTGCCTCTTTCCTGATGACCATGGACTTTTATGCTCCTGGGACTTAAATATTCAATACTAGATACTCTTGACCAATGCTCTCATACAGTCTCTGGGAGAAATAAGGACTGAGTGGGGGCATTGTTATCCGAGTGCCCCTGACCATCACCTCTCTTCTTGACTGCTTCTCAGGTGGGTATATGGGCCATTGGCTGTGAACTCAATAACTCTGCCATGATTGGGCTAGGCTGTGGGGGTGTTGGGTACATCACAGTTACAGACTTGGACATCATTGAGAAGTCAAATCTGAACCGACAGTTTCTGTTCCATCCTTGAGATGTCATAGTAAGTGAGATAGACAGAGTTAAGTTGTTGTGTTTTTCACCTTTTTCTTCTTATCTGTCATACTGACTTAGGGCTTTTTTGTTTCCCCATTTCCTTCAGTTCCTTCCTTAATTTTTCTCTACAGTTCAGTCTTTTAGAAGATATTCACTGAATACTTATATCTTGAATTTGTCATTTTACATCTCTCCCTACTCATTTTATGCTTTGATTTTTAGTTACTGCTTACGTGAGATTACAGAAGCTAGGTGAAAGCCAGGGTTATTTTTTTGCCTACTTAGTGTCTGCCTTTCATTTTATCATGCAGGTACTAGGCACTACTTTGATAGTTGAGATGTATAAGGAAATAGAGAAGTTCCTGCTCTTCTTTGATGCAATGATATAAGATGGAGAGATTCTCAAAACTCAGTGGAAGTAGACAGCACTCTTTGCTCAAGTCCACAGATGTTTCAAGACTTATTAGAATATTATTTTATTTTCTCATTTTACCACCAGAATGGGGGATCTTCCTCTCTACTTTCAAAAGCTGTATAAAAAGGACACAGTGTTTTCCAAAAGACTAGATCAATGTATGATGGTACAGAATTGTGCACAAAGGAAATGTCCATTCAAAATCCATTGAAAAGGTGGATGTTGATATGAGTTCAACATTTCACCTGGCAACTACATTTGTAAACACTTATCAAGTGTTATGTATTTTTAAAAAATACCACCTAAAAACAGTTACTGAGACATTTTTTTGGTAAGGCTGATTATCCTTTGTGTTCTTGCAAACAAAATATATAATGTATTGACTGCAGTTGTGAAAATTTATCTGTCTTCTAAAAGAGCTTAAGAGAAAATTGCAAAACCATAAATATACTCGATTCCTGTCTAACTAGTTTTTGTGTTGTAATGTTTTTCTTAATGATTGTGTTATATAATGGGATTATCCTAGTCTTAAACAGACTAATAATATTTAAACCTCTCTCTGTTTAGATGTCTAATGTAGGAAATATTGATGGCTTTGCATCACATTTAAAAAAATCTTTTTAAGAGCTCTGCTTTTGTCAACTGTTAAAGTGGATAAATGCCAATAAAAATGTATAGTTTGAATATGGGGTAAAAAATAATATTTTGGGCTAAGAATGAAAAGTAAGATAAAGAACATAGAGCCAGGGTAGTTTGCAATGTGTTAAAAAGGTCTTATTGGAGAGGTGACATTTCCACAGAGAATTAAAGATGAGAGAGCTGAAGGGGAAGAAATCTCAGGAGAAAGTATACCATATAAAGATAGCAGCATGAGGAAAATCTCTCAAGGTTGAAATATGTTTTTTTTTTTTTTTTCTGTGATTAAGAGACAGAGCCAGTGGGAGATCATGGGAATAGAGAAACTTGTAAAAATAACAGGGGCAGGATGAAAAAAGATGGCGGAGGAATAGGATGGGGAGAACACTTTCTCCCTCACTATTTCATCAAAAGAACATTTCAAAGCTGAGTAAATTCCACAAAACAACTTCTGACTGCTGGCAGAGGACATCAGGCATCCAGCAAAGCAGATCATCGGCTTCAAAACCAGGTAGGAATTAATACATGCAATGAACAGAGAGACAAAGGAGGTAGGGAGGAAGCCCCATCCTGCGAAGGGAATCCCATCCTGGGAAGGGAATCCTGTCCCAGGAAGAGACTCTTAAAAAAGAGGTTCCCTAAAATGGGGGAGCATTCTCACAGCTGTGTATGGAGCGAGCCCTGGAAGCACAGAGGGCAACATAACAGGAAGGAAGAATAAATAAATAAATAATTAAAACCAACAGATTACGAATTCAAAAGTATAACCCCCAGCGGATAAGCAGCACAAACGCCTACCTCCAACAGCAGTGGGGGTTGGGCAGGGAGGATCGCGCCTGCAACAAAGCTTTCTAAGAAATGGGCCACAGGAGATGTAGGCTACAGGGCTTCTCTCTAGAATTGGGGCATAACTGGGCCAGAATCGGGTCCGCGTGTGGCTGGAAAGAACTATCTTGGTCTAGCAAACCAGACTGTGGGATAGCCAACATGCAAGGACAGATCGGCAATAGCCGGCTGCAGACCATACCCCTCTGGCGACAGGCAGCCAGAGCTTTAAGTGCTGGAAGGGGGCATTACCTACAAAATCGCAAACTGATTTCTTTGCTTTTGAAACTCTGGGGGGCTCTGAACAGTCATCATCAGCCTGAGAAAGAGCCCTGGCGGAGCTCCAAGAAAATTGAGCAACCCGGAAGCCCAGAAGTCGCAGTAGCCCGCACCAAACTCCCAAGCCACTCGGACCTGGGAAGGGAACAACGCCCCTGTTCAACCAAATTCAAGTCTGAGAGGGCTTCCTGACCACAAATCCTGAGCGCCAAAGACCAGGGAAGTGCATGAAGCATAGGGCAGGCCCCACAGGTTATCCCAAGGAGCAAGAAGGGGCAAGCCCAGTGCAGAGTCCACCACCACCCTCCCTGTGTCAAGATGGTTATCAGACACGGAAGAGACCAGCAAACAGAGGAAGTCAAACAGAGGGAACTGCCTTGGTAGCGACCCCACACAGTCTACAATGACAGAGAAAGCGCCAGATATACCATTACTACTTTTATGATCAATTTTTTCCTTTTGTAGTTGTGGTGGGGGATGATGTGGAAGCATGATTTTTTTTTTTTAAGAATTTTTTTTTCTTTTTTAAATTTTTTTCTCTTTTAAATTTGTTTTCTCTTCTATTCTTTTTCATTTTTTTCTAAACTTGCTTAAACTTTTAAGTATTCTATATTTCCATTTATTATCTTTATAACCTATTATTACTTTACAAAAAAAAAAAACCCTATCTTTAAAGCAAATGCTGTATAGAGCCCATTGGTGGTGGAAGTTGTCTTTTAATAATTCTGGAATCTTTTATTTTATTCTATTTTTATTTTTTTTCTTAATTTTTAAAATATTTCTCCCCTTCATTTTCTTATCTTTAATACTTTATCTTTGAAAAATCAAATCCCTACTCCAGATTTTTAATCTCAACATTTTGATATTTGTTGCCAATTTTGTACTTTTAAAAACTAAATCTTCAGTACCCAATTTTACATGACTGCGAGACTACTGGCTTGACCACTCTATCCCCCTTTAGAATCTCTCTTTACTACACCAGGTGGCTTTTGTCTCATCCCTCCCCCTCCTCTTCTCTACCCAACTCTATGAATCTCGTGTGCTCCCGAAGGTGGATAATTCTCAGGGAACTGGTCATTGGCCAGATCTGTATCCTTTCTTTGCATCTCCCTCTTTCATCCTCCTGACCACCTCTACTTACTTCCTCCCTCTCCTCTTCCTTGTATAAACCTGTGACCAGCGCTGAGAGGTCCAGACTTTGGAGCACAGATGAGAAAGTGGTTATGGGCTAGTTTCCTTTTTCCTATTTTGATTTCACCTCATACCATGGAACTCATGTCAAACTACCCCCTCCCTCGTCTCTCCTCCAAGTAACTCAGCGATCCTCTAGGGACGACCCTCAAAGTGGAGAAACCTATCATCATTAACCCAGATGTTTTAACAACAGTGCTGAATAGATTGAGAAATCATGAGGCTATTGTAAAAATAAATCTGAAAACCAGAATCAGGAGGCATAATTCCAAATCCTGAGATCATCAAGAATTCCTGAATACAGGGAACATATCCAATAAGAGCTCATCAAACGCCTTCATACCTAAAAGGAAAATGAGCACCACCCAAGGCCCAACAAGCTCCAGAGGAAGACATAACATGCAAATTCTCCAGCAACACAGGAACAAGCCCCTGAGCTTCAATACACAGGCAGCTCAAAAATACTCCAAAATCATTGACGTCCCATAACCCATTACTTGACACTTCACAGCAATCCGGAGAGAGGAAATCCAACTCCACCCACCAGAGCCTCAGCACAAGCCTCTCTAATCAAGAAACTTTGAGAAGCCAATGATATAACCCCAAACACAGAGAGGAAGCTCTATAATAAAGATAATTCCACAAATTCTGAGAATATAGGAAAGCCACCCCAAATGCAGCAATATAACCAAGATGAAGAGACAGAGGAATACCCAGCAGGTAAAGGAACAGGAGGCATGCCCACCAAGCCAAACAAAAGAGGAAGAGATAGGGAATCTACCTGAAAAGAATTCCGAATATTGATAGTGAAAATGATCCAAAATCTTCAAATAAACATGGAATCACAGATAAATAGCTTGGGGTAAAGGATTGAGAAGATGCAAGAAAGGTTTAACAAGGACCTAGAAGAAATAAAAAAGAGTCAACATATAATGAATAATGCAATAAATGAGATCAGTAACACTCTGGAGGCTACAAATAGTAGAATATCGGAGGCAGAAGACAGGATTAGTGAAAGAGAAAATAAAGTGGTAGAAATAAATGAATCAGCGAGGGAAAAAGAAAGACGAATTAAAAGAAATGAGGACAACCTCAGAGACCTCCAAGACAATATGAAACGCTCCAACATTTGAATTATAGGAGTCCCAGAAGAAGAAGACGAAAAGAAAGACCATGAGAAAATGCTTGAGGAGATAATAGTTGAAAACTTCCCTGAAATAGGGAAGGAAATATTCACCCAAGTCCAAGAAACCCAGAGAGTGCCAAACAGGATAAACCCAAGGTGGAACACCCCAAGACATACACTAATCAAACTAACAACGACCAAACACAAAGAACAATTATTAACAGCAGCAAGGGAAAAACAACAAATAACACACAAGGGGATCCCCATAAGAATAACTGCAGATCTTTCAATAGAAACTCTTTAGGCTAGGAGGGAATGGCAAGACATACTTAAAGTGATGAAAGATAATAACCTTCAACCAAGACTACTGTACCCAGCAAGAATCTCATTCAACTATGAAGGAGAAATCAAAAGCTTTACAGACAAGAAAAAGCTGAGAGAATTCAGCACCATCAAACCAGCTCTTCAACAAATACTAAAGGATAGATTTTAGACAGGAAACACAAAAAGGACGTATAAAGCTGAACCCAAAACAGTAAAGTAAATGGCAACAGGTGCATAGTTATCAATAATTACCTTAAATGTATAAGGGTTAAATGCCCCAACCAAAAGGCAAAGACTGGCTGAATGAATACAAAAACAGGATCCCTATATATGCTGCCTACAAGAGACCCACCTCAAAACAATGGACACATACAGAATGAAAGTGAAGGGCTAGAAAAAGATATTCCATGCAAATAAAGACCAAAAGAAAGCAGGAGTAGCAATACTCATATCCGATAAAACATACTTTAAAACAAAGGCTGTGAAAAGGGACAAAGAAGGTCACTACATAATGATTAAAGGATCAATCCAAGAAGAATATATAACAATTATAAATATATATGCACCCAACATAGGAGCACCACATTATGTAAGACAATTGCTAACAAGCATGAAAGGGGAAATTAATAATAACACAATAATAGTGGGAGACTTTAATACCCCACTCACACCTATGGACAGATCAACTAAACAGAAAATTAACAAAGAAACACAAACGTTAAACCATACAATAGACAGTTAGACCTAATTGATATCTATAGGACACTTCACCCCAAAACAATGAACTTCACCTTTTATTCAAGTGCACACGGAACCATTTCCAGGATAGATCACATCCTGGGTCATAAATCTAATCTTGATAAATTCAAAAAAAATGAAATTATTTCAAGCATCTTCTCTGACCATAATGCACTAAGGTTAGATCTCAATTACAGAAGAAAAGCTATCAAAAATTCCAACTTTTGGAAGCTGAACAACACCCTTCTGAATAATCAACAAATCACAGAAGAAATCCAAAAAGAAATCAAATTATGCATCCAAATGAATGAAAATGAAAACACAACTACCCAGAACCTATGGGACACTATAAAAGCAGTGCTAAGAGGAAAGTTCATAGCCATACAGGCATACCTCAAGAAAAAATAAAGAAGCCAAATAAATAACCTAAATCTACACCTAAAGCAACTAGAAAAGGAAGAAATAGAGAACCCTAGAGTTAGCAGAAGGAAAGAAATCCTAAAAATTAGGGAAGAAATAAATGCTAAAGAAAAAAAAAGAGACCATAGCAAAAATCAACAAAGCAAAAAGCTGGTTCTTTGAAAGGATAAATAAAATTGACAAACCATTAGCCAGACTCATCAAGAAAGAAAGAGAAAAAAATCAAATCAATAAAATTAGAAATGAAAATGGAGAGATCACGATAGACAACACAGAAATACAAAGAATCATAAGAGACTACTACCAGCAATTATATGCCAATACAATGGACAACTTGGAAGAAATGGACAAATTCTTCAAAAAGTACAACTTTCCAAAACTGAACCAGGAAGAAATAGAAAATCTTAACAGACCCATCATAAGCATGGAAATTGAAACTGTAATCAGAAATCTTCCAGCAAACAAAAGCCCATGTCCAGATGGCTTCACAGCTGAATTCTACCAAAAACTTCGAGAAGACCTAACACCTATCGTACTGAAGCTATTGCAGAAAATTGCAGAGGAAGGTAAACTTCTAAACGCATTCCATGAGGCCACCATCACCGTAATACCAAAACCTGACAAAGACACCACAAAAAAAAGAAAACTACAGGCAACTATCACTGATGAACATAGATGCAAATATCCTTAATAAAATCATAGCAATCAGAATCCAGCAACACATTAAAAAGATCACACACCATGACCAAGTGGGCTTTAACCCAGGGATGCAAGGATTCTTCAATATCCACAAATCAATCAATGTAATTCATCACATTAACAAACTGAAAAATAAAAATCATATGATTATTTCAATAGATGCAGAAAAAGCCTTTGACAAAATTCAAGATCCATTTATCATAAAAACGCTCCAGAAAGCAGGAATAGAAGGAACGTACCTCAACATAATAAAAGCTATATATGACAAACCTACAGCTAACATTATCCTCAATGGTGAAAAATTGAAACCATTTCCCCTAAAGTCAGGAACAAGTCAGGGGTGTCCACTTTCACCACTACTATTCAATATCGTACTGGAAGTTTTGGCCACAGCAATCAGAGCAGAAAAAGAAGTACAAGGAATCCAAACTGGAAAAGAAGAAATAAAACTCTCACTGTTTGCAGACGACATGATCCTCTATATAGACAATCCAAAAGAATCGACCAGAAAACTACTAGAGCTAATCAATAAATATAGTAAAGTTGCAGGATATAAAATCAACACTCAGAAATCCCTTGCATTCCTATACACTAATAATGAGAAAGTAGAAAAAGAAGTCAAGGAAACAATCCCATTCACCATTGCAACGCAAAGAATAAAATACTTAGGAATATACCTACCTAAAGAAACTAAAGACCTATATATCGAAAACTGTAAAACACTGATGAAGGAAATCAAGAGGACATTAATAGATGGAGAAATATACTTTGCTCATGGGTTGGAAGAATCAAGATAGTGAAAATGAGTATACTACCCAAAGCACTCTACAGATTCAGTGCAATTCCTATCAAGTTACCAGCAGTATTTTTTTCACAGAACTAAATCAAATAATCTCAAGATTTGTATGGAAATACAGAAAACCTCGAATAGCCAAAGCAATCTTGAGAAAGAAGAATGGAACCGGAGGAATCAACTTGCCTGACTTCAGGCTCTACTACAAAGCCACAGTCATTAAGACAGTATGGTACTGGCACAAAGACAGAAATATAGATCAATGGAACAAAATAGAAAGCCCTGAGAGAAACCCACACACCTATGGACACCTTATATTCTACAAAGGAGGCAAGAATATACAATGGAGTAAAGACAGTCTCTTTAACAGGTGGTGCTGGGAAAACTGGTCAACCACTTGTAAAAGAATGAAACTAGATCACTTTCTAACACCATACACAAAAATAAACTCAAAATGGATTAAAGATCTAAATGTAAGACCAGAAACTATAAAACTCCTAGAGGAAAACATAGGCAAAACACTCTCCGACATACATCACATCAGGATCCTCTATGATCCACCTCCCAATATACTGGAAATAAAAGTAAAAATAAACAAATGGGATCTAATTAAAATTAAAAGCTTCTGCACAACAAAGGAAACTATAAGCAAGGTGAAAAGACAGCCTTCTGAATGGGAGAAAACAATAGCAAATAAAACAACTGACAAACAACTAATCTCAAAGGTATACAAGCAACTTATGCAGCTCAACTCCAGAAAAATAAACGACCCAATCAAAAAATGGACCAAAGAACTAAATAGACATTTCTCCAAAGAAGACATACGGATGGCTAACAAACACATGAAAAGATGCTCAACATCACTTATTATCAGAGAAATGCAAATCAAGACCACAATGAGGTATCATTTCACACCAGTCACAATGGCTGCAATTCAAAAGTCTACAAGCAATAAATGCTGGAGACGATGTGGAGAAAGGCAACCCTCTTACACTGCTGGTGGGAATGCAAACTAGTACAGCCACTATGGAAAACAGTGTGGAGATTCCTTTAAAAATTGCAAATAGAACTTCCTTATGACCCAGCAATCCCACTGCTGGGAATACACACCGAGGAAACCAGAAATGAAATAAATACATGTACCCCAATGTTCACTGAAGCATTGTTTATAACAGCCAGGACATGGAAACAACCTAGATGTCCATCTGCAGATGAATGGATAAGAAAGCTGAGGTACATATACACAATGGAGTACTACTCAGCCCTTAAAAATAATAAATTTGACTCAGTTCTAATGAGATGGATGAAATTGGAGCTGATTATACAGAGTTAAGTAAGCCAGAAAGAAAAACACCAATACAGTATTCTGACACATATATATGGAATTTAGAAGGATAGTAATGAAGACCCTCTATGAGAGACAACAAAAGAGACTCAGAGGTATAGAACGGACTTTTGGACTCTGACGGAGAGGGAGAGGGTGGGATGATTTGGGAGAACGGCATTGAAACACGTATACTATCTTGTAAGAATGAAGCGCCAGTCTATGTTCAATACAGGGTGCAGGACGCATGGGGCTGGTGCATGGGATGAATCAGGGAGAGGATGTGGGGTGGGAGGTGGGAGGGGGCTTTGGCATTGGGAGATCGTGGACACCTGTGGCTGATTCATGTCAATGTATGGCAAAACAAATACTGTATTTTAATAAAAAATAAATTAAAAAAATAATAGGGGCCATCTTATCTTGTCATTAGTTGAATGTGGGAACTGATAAAGGGTTTTGAACAGACAAGGAAGTTGAGCTGATACAGGGTTTCAGAGGATCTTGGTTTTGTAAACCGGAGGATCTTGATTTTCTCACAGCAAATGCACCCCTGGTGAATTCTGGGTGCTGGTAAGTAAAACTATCAGTGCATAGTGGGTAGATATACGAAATAGATGCTCAACCCATTATCTCCTATTGTATCACTGTTTTATTTTTCAGTCCCATTCCCAATATGCAGCCTCAGCTCTGTGGCATTTTTCATGAGTCCCTGAATGCACAGTATGGGTCTTCAGCATCATTACTTGAATAGGTCAGCACAGGTTAGTTGAGTGAGTATATGAATGACAGTTATGTTTCCTGTGCCCCTACCTAGAAACAGAAGACTGACCCAGCTGCTGCAGCTGCAAGCCAAATAAATCCACACATCTGGGTTATAAGCCATCAGAACCATGTGGGCCCTGAGACAGAGCATGTGTATGAAGATGACTTCTTCCAAAACCTGGATTGAATGTTGCTGCTCTGGACAGTGTGGATGCCTGTTAGTGTTTTGGATGGGTGAGAACAAGGCCAGAGCCATGTTTGTGTTTTCAGAGGTAGTGTCATCATCTCATGTACTGATGTTTACCTCCCCTTCATCTGCTGACTCTTTTCCACAGGCATGTACATGGACTGCTGCTGTGTTTACTACTGTAAGCCACTTCTGGAGTCAGGCACCCTGGGAATGAAGGGTAATGTACAAGTGGTTATCGTCTTCCTGACAGAGCCATACAGCTTCAGCCAGGACCCTCCTGAGAAGTTCGTCCCCATTTGCATGCTAAAGTACTTCCTGAATGCAATCGAGCACACTTTGCACATGATGCAAGCCTCAGTGTGTATAAAATTTGTCCTGCCTTCAAATCTCCTTCATTTGCTTAAATCTAGTACCCTAAACTTTTTGGAATGCTTTTTCTTAAATTGTAAATTTTATTTTGCAAACACACAGGGAAGTATTATGTATACTATCCAAAATATTTTACATAAGAAATGTATATCTAACAAGTGAAAGTGTTTTTTCTTAATATACAGCATATTGTTTTCTTGTTAAAGAAAATCATCTTATTATCAGCTGTGCTCATCATTTAAAGCCCTCTCTAACAACGAGTACATAGTTTTGAGAAGTTTTCTGATGTTTGCCCAAAATAC
>SJYE01003095.1:376872-388019 GCA_006408755.1 Eudorcas thomsonii
TCATATTAATTATGTTTATATAATGCATATATATATGCATATATATGCATATATATATGTGCATATATATACATATATGCATATATATGCATATATATATATATGCACATATCTTTCTTCTAGATTAACAACATAAAAGCCTCTCATTAGCTGGCACTCAGAACCTAATTCCTGTCTCCTTTTTGGTCCCCAAATAACCATCATTTTATCAAAATATTTCTTAATGCAGTTTTGAGTATGTTTAGGAAGATGGGAATAGTAAGAAAAGAGGCAATGGCAACCCATTCCAGTATTCCTACCTGGAAAATCCCATGGACATGGGAGCCTGGTAAGCTGCAGTCCATGGGATCACTAAGAGTCGGATGACTGAGTGGGCTTCACTTTCAGTTTTCACTTCATGCACTGGAGAAGGAAATGTCAATCCACTCCAGTGTTCTTGCCTGGAGAATCCCAGGGATGGGGGAGCCTGGTAAGCTGCTGTCTATGGGGTCGCACAGAGTCAGACACAACTGAAGCGACTTAGCAGCAGCAGGAAGTATGGGAATAGTAAGAAAATGAGAACAAACAGTTGAATCTGTCACTTTTCCTTTCAGGATGAGTTTATACTTAAGGATTCAGAACACAGTGTGTCTCTCTACCTGCCCATGCCTCCCATATTTGTGTATGTATGTATATATTTATAGTTAGAGGGAGAGATAGTAATGTGTGTGTGTGTGTGTGTGTGTGTGTGTGTGTGTGTGTGTGTATCTGTTTCTCTCAATATGTAAAACCTTTACAAGATTATGGTACTGACATACAGAGAGGCTAATAAAAGGACTTTTGAAACAAATACTTGTTTGACACTTTGACTTAGGGTTTTCATGCTTCAGATCCCTTATCTGTAAAATGGAAATCAAAATTGTAACTCTCACAGAAAATTTGTAAACCATTTACATTTGGTATGTCCTTGTGACATTCACAATAAGATTAAAATACATACCTGTGTGCTTATTCTATAATATTAACTCCTTAAGGTATAGATATTAGTGATATAGCATTTTGAAATGAGGATACAAAAGACAAGATGTACCTGAAGATCACAAAAGTGTTGCAGAGCTGGCATTTAAATCTGGATCTCCACAAACAGGATGCTTCACATAACTTTGCCTGGGACTGTATTTATTTATCTCTCTAATTCTCAGGGGGCAAAGTGCTATTATCATTTTTTGCCCAGTCCTCAGACGATCACTATGGAAACATCATTCATGTTTTATTCTTCGAGTGAAGTTTTTTCTATAATTGAGGCATGATATACCTAGGCTAGCATGTGCAACCTCAGAAGTTTTCCACAAACTTAGGCTTGGCAGTAATCTCTGCCCAGACTAACATCATTGAGTTTTAAATGGGATGGTGGAGGCTTCAGAAGTTTGAGGAATCCCATTGACAGGGCTTCATTCCTCTGTTTTCTCATAGCAGACACACTCTTCCTGTTTCTGGTATTTTCCTGATGGTCTCTCAAATGCCTGCATAAATGTTAACTTTGTTTCCCATATCTCATGTAATGTTTTCTGCTCTGTGTGCAGTGGGCTTGGGATGAGTTTGAAGGTCTTTTCAAGAAGCCAGCAGAAAACATGAACCAATACCTTATATGAGTACTTCGGTGCAAATGCCTGCTTATCCTGTATCTGGCCTGTCAGTCAAAGTACTCTGCAACCATTTAACAATTAGGACCTACCGTACTTTCCCCCCCCCTCCCAGGATTTTGAGGACACACCAAGAATCACACCAGTGATATATGGACACTTAGTTCCATAGTCAAGGATTGAAACCATACCCACAGTGGTAGAAGCACAGTTAGTGGTGACCAGGGAATTCCTGGGTCTCCTTTCTGAGTAAATTAATGATTGCTTGGGGCTTATACTTTTGGAAGACAGGAATGACTTTACACAGACATTAGTTTACTCCTAAGATCACTTTGTAATTCTGCATTGGTTTTCCCTCTGATTCTTTTTTTTTAATGAAGAGCATTTAATTTATTTTTTCTTTTCTTTTATTTTTTAAATACTTTAATCTACATTAGAATACTGTATTTGTTTTGCCATACATTGACATGAATCAGCCACAGGTGTACACATAGAGACCCCACGCTTGTGGAAAGAATGCTGTGCCCAGCAGGCACCCAATGTCTGGAGGTGCTGGAGATTGTGCAGCGCAGCTTAGTGCTGCAGCGGCCACAATCATGGGCTGATTGTGTGACCTTGGAATACTACCACTGGCATACCCAGTACTCCAACAACATCAGACAGCTGCTGCATAACTTTCCTCCTAACCATGTAGTAACACAGTTGCAGGGACCATTTGTCAGAATAGGTCTACCAGGAACAGTCTGCCCCAGCATTGTTTATTTTTTATTTATTTTTAAATGGAGGGTAGTTGCTTTACACTGTTGTGTTGGCTTCTGCCATGCTTTTGACATGATTCACTCCAGTTAATCCAGTTGTGGCAATCTCAGCAAGGCTCTGAGAGCTCTTAAAATAAGCATATGATTTTTGAGGTCAAAGACTGCCAGTTTTCTCCTGTAATCCCCAGTTACTGTTTCCTCTAGCTCTGAGATGCTTGGTATCAGTTTCCTTTAGATGTAGGATGTGTCATTCCACATTCTGACTGAAGACTGTGGAAACTGTAGAAGAAAAATTTCAGAGTTAATGGCATAAAATCTAGCTATGTTCTCTTGGAACTAGTTGGAACTAGTTATGCAATTCCTCACTTCACCTCAGTATACTCATCATAGAATTAGGAATACTGATGACCTAATTTCATCAGTGTTTTGTGAAGGTTAATTGTTCTTTATTAAGTTAATATGTTAATTTGTTAGTACAGTGCCTGGTTGGCCTTCCTAATGGCTCAGTGGTAAAGAATCTGCCTGAAGTGCAGGACACCTGGGTTCAATCCCTTGGTCAGGGAGATACCCTGGAGAAGGGAATGGCCATTCCTGCCGGTTTTCTTGTCTGGAGTTTCCCATAGACAGAGGAGACTGTCATGCTGCAGTCCACAGGGTTACAAAGAGTTGGACATGACTTAGTGTCTGAACAACAATAACACGGTGACTGGCAGTCCGTAGAAGTTTCATCAATATCTCTGTATCTGGCAGAAAGTGAGTGTCAAAGTATAGTGAGTTGGGCCTTCCAGGCTGAAAATGAGGAGTCATGTTTGTCAGAGAGACTTCTTGTGGCAGATTCTGCTCCCCTAAATCTTTCTGTTTTCTAGCTTAGAGGTTCAGAAGCACCTTTCTGGTCTGGGCCTAAATGCTGCCCACACCCACTCATCTTTGATGTCAACAATGTAATTCTATTTTCCTAGGTCTCCTGCAGTCTGGTAGAAAGTCACTGAATGGATGGTAAGGAGGCTGCACCTCCATAGGGGAGTACTGATGTTCTTATCCCTCCTTTCCTTGCCTTCTCTTAGCCCCTGCATCTGGACTACGTGATAGTTGCTGCCAACCTCTTTGCCCAGACCTATGAGTTTATAGGTTTTCAGGAACAGAATGCTGTCACCATACTCATTCAGTCTATGCAGGGCCCTGAGTTTACCCCAAAGTCCAGTGTCAGGATCCAAGTTTCTGACGAGGAGCTGCAAACCAGTTCCTACATTGGTGAGAGACTTTAGTTGGCCTGGAGCTACCACACTACTGCAGCCCATGTCCATGCAAGCCTCCTGTGCACTCGTGTTTTGCCCCGGCTCTGCTCTGAGATCTCCTGTCTGAGATTTATCCACTGCCCATTTTCCTTGTTTCTTCAGTTTCCAGTAGCATTTGATTGAAGGAGATACTCTTTCTCACACTACTTTCTTCTCCTTCTCTCAGGTAGACCATGCCTTTTCATTGTGCCTGTACTTTTTTTTGTGTTCTTCTGAGTTAGAAATAGATATGATTTCTATGAGTAGTCTCTCTGCCTGGTTACTTCACTGGTTCATCTGGACAGATCTCATCTCAGTTCAGTTCAGTTACTCAGTCATGTCCGACTCTTTCAACTCCATGAACTGCAGCACACCAGGTCTCCCTGTCTATCAACAACTCCCAGAGTTCACCCAGACTCATGTCCATTGAGTTGATGATACCATCCAGCCATCTCATCCTCTGTCATCCCTTTCTCCTCCTGCCCCCAATCCCTCCCAGCATCAGAGTCTTTTCCAATGAGTCAACTCTAAACATGAGGTGGCCAAAGTATTGGAGTTTCAGCTTTAGCATCAGTCCTTCCAAAGAATACCCAGGACTGATCTCCTTAAGAATGGAGTGGCTGGATCTCCTTGCAGTCCAAGGGTCTCTCAAAAGTCTTCTCCAACACCACAGTTTAAAAGCATCAATTCTTTGGCACTCACCTTTCTTCACAGTCCAACTCTTTAACCTGTTATTGATCTGTGTGTATATCTTTCCTCATCTCTCCCTCAATATATTCTTCATCTCTCCATCTGTAACTTTCCCACAACTCAGAATTCCAGGTCTCCCCTACCTTTGTTGTATTCTATAAATCCCTGTCTACATTTTATCTTCTTTGTATGTATCCCTGAATTTATTCCTTTGTGTATCTTCCTCTCCTCTTATATCTCTTGTATTTTCTGTCCGAAATAGCTACTCTCTCAGATGCCTCTTTATATATTTCTCTTTAGGCATCTCCCTACCTGTATCCCCTTAGGTACTTTCTAGTGTCTTCTTTCCTATGTATGAATGAATGAAGTCGCTCAGTCGTGTCTGACTCTTTGTGACCCCATGGATTAGTAGCTTACCAGGCTCCTCCCTCCATAGGATTCTCCAGGCAAGAGTACTGGAGTGGATTGCCATTTCCTTCTCCAGGGAATCTTCCTGACACAGGGATTGAACCTGGGTCTCCTGCATTCTGGGCAGACGCTTTAACCTCTGAGCTACCAGGGAAGCCCAATACATTGTTTTTATATGCACTATTATTCATGTCTTGTTTATTCCATTTCACTACTCTCTTCTTGCCTATTGGTGCAATTCCCTGCAACATCCCTTTCTGTATCTTTTATCCCCTGGTGTGTTGTTTGCCATTATGTCTTACTTAACTCCTCTTGTCTCTATCTTTCTTCTTTAAGATGTCTTATATTTATGTTCTCATTGAGATCCTGTGTTTGTTTGATTGTTTCAGAATTTGATTAAAAAAAAAAACATGAGAGATTTACCATCTTAATCATTTTTTAAAAGATGCTTCAGTTTAGTTCAGTTCAGTCGCTCAGCTGTGTCTAACTCTTTGCAACCACATGAATTGCAGCATGCCAGGCCTCCCTGTCCATCACCAACCCCCAGAGTTCACTCAGACTCACATCACTCGAGTCAGTGTTCTCATCTAGCCATCTCATACTCTGTCATCCCCTTTTTGTTCTGTTTTGCTATTGTTTTCTCCCATTCAGAAGGCTGTCTTTTCACCTTGCTTATAGTTTCCTTTGTTGTGCAGAAGATTTTAATTTTAGATCCCATTTGTTTATCTTTGCTTTTATTTCCAGTATACTGGGAGTTGGATCATAGAGGACCATGCTGTGATTTATGTCGGAGAGTGTTTTGCCTATGTTCTCCTCTAGGAGTTTTATAGTTTCTGGTCTTACATTTAGATCTTTAATCCATTTTGACTTTATTTTTGTGTATATTTTTGTGTATGGTGTTAGAAAGGGGTCTAGTTTCATTCTTTTACAAGTGGTTGACCAGTTTTCCCAGCACCACCTGTTAAAGAGACTGTCTTTACTCCATTGTATATTCTTGCCTCCTTTGTCGAAGATAAGGTATCCATAAGTATGTGGGTTAATCTCAGGGCTTTCTATTTTGTTCCATTGATCTATATTTCTGTCTTTGTGCCAAGGGGTGTCCACTTTCACCACTACCCTTCAACATCGTACTGGAAGTTTTGGCCACAGCAATCAGAGCAGAAAAAGAAATACAAGGAATCCAAATTGGAAAAAAAAGAGAAGTAAAACTCTCACTGCTTGCAGATGACATGATCCTCTACATAGAAAATCCTAAAGACTCGACCAGAAAACTACTAGAGCTAATCACTGAATATAGTAAAGTTGCAGGATATAAAATCAACACTCAGAAATCCCTTGCATTCCTGTACACTAATAATGAGAAAGCAGAAAAAGAAGTTAAGGAAACAATTCCATTCACCATTACAATGAAAAGAATAAAATATTCAGGAATATTCCCATCATCCTAGTGTCTGAAGGTTGCCTAGAAACTGTATTCTTCTGTTTTCTCTTATTCTCATAGGTCCATATCTCTAGCACAATATTGTGAGTCTGTCTGCACATATCATTTTGTTGCTCAACACTGTAGCCTTTAAATCACACGTGGCTGTTAAGCACTTGAACTGAGGCTACTGCTACTGATTTACTTAATGCTTCATTTTTTGTAAATTGAAATGTATACATATAGAAAGGGGCTATGCACTGAACAGAAAAATGTCCCTGATTCTTGACCTTCATGCTGATCAACTCGTGAATCACTGAAGAGTCATACACACTGCCAAGGACGAGACTCTAAAGAAAGCAAAGAATTCACATCATCATTGTCAAGCTGAGCAATGGGGCATCTTTAGAAGGACACTATAACAAAGGCCATGAAATGAATACCAGCAAGCTCTGAACTGACCCTCAGGGGCACTGCTCCCATACTTCATGTCTCAAGTCCCACTCTCACCATGAAAACAGTCCACATTCTTCCTTCCTTCCTGTTAGCTCCCTATGAAACACACTCGGAAGAGAGGCAAAACATAAACACAACACTGATGCTTTTATCACCTTTCTGCACTGTCAGGTAGGCGGGAAGTGCCTGGAGGCATGCCATGCTCACAACCTGTTCTGGATGCCTGGAGTTTTGCATGGAGAGTGTAACTTAACACTTTTGTGTTCCATCATGCAGGTGTGTGCCACCCTCAGGGAGAGACATGCTGGCTGACAGGTTGATCCTGGGCAGCACTGGCTCAGGATCCTCCCAGGTGTTCTAATCACGTGTATGGAACAAGTCTCCAGTGCAGCAGGCTCTCTATATCTCTTTCTGCTTCAGGTCTCTGCTCTTGTCCTGACAACCTTAGCCTCATCACCATCCTAGCTCCTGCTGTAGCCATATCCACTATTTCCACAGGCTGGCCCACATCCCCACAGACTGAGGGCTCCACAGGCAGTGGTTTCTAAGCCGCACCCAACCTGATTTGTCCTGGCTGAATCCTCAGATCATGCACCCCTCTTCCCCATCCAAACACTTAAAACAACATGGTAAAAATGGTGAGTGTGTTTTGTATTTGGTCTAATTGCAGATTTCTGGAGCCATGGTCTGCAGTTATCACTGGTTATGCTTTCCTCATTTCCATCCTTAATAGAGTCACAGCGGAGATTCAGCAAACAACCACCCTCCGACTGGGGCTGCCTCATGTCTTCTCTTCTGGTTGCTTGGCACCTCCTCTCATGTCACCTGCATTTCTGTGTCTGCTCTGGATTGGACACACACACGCAGAGACACACATAAACACAGGTGACACAAGCACACACGTATACACACACATGCTTGACACGGGGACACAAACGTAAACAGAGTATACAGGTGTTTCAGTAGCTGAAGAAATTCGTGTCCAACAATATCAGAGATGGCATCAGTAGGCACAAAGTCTAGCTCTTGGGGCTCCCTGTCCACCTCCTCCCTGAGCTCATCTGTATTTTCCGAAGGGAGCCTTAAATCACTTCCAGTGCAGCACGTGTGGTGGTGGTGTGAAACCAAGTGGTATATGTGGAAATTCACAGAACATCCCAAAGTCAGTACACAGGTGCACTGGGTCCCCAGAGAGGATGCCTTTTCAATGATAGGCCTTCCCAGGTTAAAGGATGGGAGTGAAGGGCCCAGGCAATCTCAAACTCAGTGAGCAGCAGGAGGCCTGGTAATGGCAGGACCCACGGAAGGACGATTCTCATAAGCATACTTAATTCACCCTGTGTCTAGTAGTATCACCTAGGACTCTTGTGTTGCAACTACAGCTGACTTGAGGGAGACTTGCTTTACTCACGGACATATTCTGTGTGTGTGTGTGTGTGTGTGTTTGTGTGTGTGTGTGTCTCTGTGCACACACGAAATCAAAACTCCAACATCAATTGCCAACTGTATGCATGCCCAAAGCAACGTGTGTGTATGTATCTGTGTGCACATGTGCACAGCCAACAATTGCAACATCAATCGCCAACAATGTGCAGGCCCAAAGCAACCGCACTATAGTAGGCCACACAGAAGGATGACTCTCACAAAGATACTTAATTCACTCTGCCTTTAGTAGTATAATCTAGGACTCTGGTGCTGATTTGAGAGAGACTTGTTTCACTCACAGGCACACTTTGTGTGTGACTGTGTGTATGTGTGTAGCTAATAACTCCAACATCAATCATCAACTGTGCACAGGTCCAAAACAACCTCACCTCAGCAATCCTATTTGATTCTGGGAAGTTTGGGCCTGATAACCAGTTAAGAAAGTTAAGTCTGCTGGTGTCCGGCTTGTACATGGGTGCTCCCCAATTAAATTATCAGAACCACTGGACTGGAGTGGAATGATATTCCCTATACCCTGCAGAAAGACAGGGGAGACTGGGGTAGATCTCGCAGGTGGATCATCCACCCCATTGCACATGCACACTCACAACATTGGGAGCCACATTTTACCAGTGAGGTCAAGATAATACTCCTTAATGATCACCATGTTCATTAAGTAAGGTTGTCCCAAAAGGAAAAATCAGCTTGCAGTGGGACCATGGATGGCTCCACAAATCTACCTATCAGCTTAGGGAGGAAGGAAAAGGTGCAAGCATATAGCGGCCTCAGCTTGCCTCCCAAGCAAGCATTAACAGCTTCTAAGATGCCTCCAAAGTGTCACAGAACAGAATCATGAATAAAATGATCCCACAACTCCCTGCTTGGTCCCCTACCCACCCAACCTAGGTTGCCCTCACTGATCTTCGATTAGTAACTAAGAAAGCCTTTATCTTTGTAGCTGAACATGATGGACACTAGAGGATGGTTCATAATCTGCTTTAGGTCAAGGAGCCATTCAGGTTACATACCAGACAAAGAAGAGCCAGGAGCATCAGCCCTAGTCTGGGGTGGACAAAGGACACTGGAATAGACATCTGCAAGAATGCTGGGCATTCCTGCTTGCCAGGCCACCACTGATGTCCTCAGGCCCTGACATACCTTTAGAGACGCTCATGGCTTTGGATTCCCTGTGGTGTTGTGCATCTGAAGTGGTCTGCATTCCCCAAGCAGGGCTGTTTCTGACCACTACTGTCCTCCCTCTGACCCATGAGCTGGGTAGTGGCATGTTAATGCTTAAGTGGTCAAGAATTGCAGTCCTGAAAAACCATGTCTGAAAGCAAGGGGGTGGTGTCTCTGTGTTTGTGTATGTGTGTGTTTGTGTGTGTGTGTAACTCTCATGGCTCCAGTCTACCACAGGCTCACCCACATTTTCAACAATAACTGTCTGTGGAACTGCTTTGGTGTACTGTCTCTGGTCATTCCTGACCTAGAGGGCTCGAGGGCTGTTCCTCCTCAGACAGGCTTGGAAGAGCCATCCAAACTCATGGCTGTATGTGATACATACAGGTGTGCCCCTCCCAGACACTACTTGGCTATGTCTTTGGAGCCTGCCAATTGCTCAGGACCACATTTCCTTCAGGGGCTTCTGGCATTCTTCATGTGCCCTGGCCCCCAGCCCTCCTCCTGCTCCTGCCCCTCCTCCTACTCCTGAGCAGGAAACCCGAAGTAGCAGCAGCTTTGGCACAGAAGCCAGGGAAGCCTTGGGTGATGGCACTTCTCTGAGCCATGTAACACTTCATCTTCTCATGGCACTTGCACATGAAACGAACATAGACCTTGTGGTTTTTCTCATACTAAGAGCTCAGTTCCACCTGCAGGGCAGCCTGTGCTTTCCACAAATCTAGTGTCAGCTGCTCACTCAGGCCTCCAGGCCTTTCCTGGCCCTGCCCCTCCACACTGTTCTCCTCAAGTTCATGGAAGGACCCCATTTCCCACCCCTAATCTGCCAAAACCTCCACCGCCTCCATGATGTCCTCCAAAAGCAGCTGGAATTCCCCCCCCNAGTTTACTATCCACTAAGACCCCACCATCATCCATTGTCTCCACCATGAAGCAGAGGACCACTTAGCCTGGACTGTCAACTCTTACTGCAATGCTGCAGCAGCACACAGAATCATGACTTCAAGACTTTTGGACCATCTCCTGAGAAGTGAGGCTCACAGTCAGGATGGTCCAGATTTCTGGGATGCTCATGCCTCTCTCTGGTCACCTTTCATGCTCCTCCCAGGGTAAGGGAAAAGATGGATCAGCCCAGGCAATCTCAAACTCAGTGAGCAGCAGGAGGCCAGGGGATGGCAAGACCCACAGAAGGATGATTCTGGCATAGACACTTAATTCCCCCTGCCTCTAGTAGTATCATCTAGGATTCTCACACCACAAAACTATAGCTGACTTGAGGGAGACTTGCTTCAGTCACAGACACAGAGTCCCCGAGCCCCAAGTCTCAGCAGGTCACCTGCTACATGCATGACCCAAATTCAAGCTCTGCAGCAAGCTTGCATGAGACTGAGCACCCCAATTGGAAAAGGACAGTGTCCTGGCTACTCCACGACTGTCCTTTCAGGGCCTACCTCCAGACCCCTTCACCACATGTGTTTCTGTCAGTTATCTCTCATGGACGAACCTTCCTCCCTGGGGTAGTACTTCAGGGGATCATCCCACATGATTTCACTGATGATCTGCTGGCAACATGAGCAATGTCAGCCCGGGACGGACCAGGCCCCGGACCCTCCCATGAGCAGCCAAGAACTCCAACATCAATCGCCAACTGTGTGCAGGCCCAAAGCAACCCCACCTAAGCAATCCTGTTCGATTCTGAGCAGTTGTGGCCTGACACCTGTTGAGAAAGTTAAGGCTCCTGGTGTCCAGCCTGTGTCTGGGTGCTCCCCATTCAAAGTCCCAGAAACAGTGGATTGGAGTGGAATGATGTGCCCTATACCCTGTTGAAAGACAAGGGAGACTGGCATGGACTCTGCTGGTGGATCATCCACAGTGTAAATTGGGGCACTAATTTTCCTCTCTTACATATGGAATA
>SJYE01003095.1:393914-467163 GCA_006408755.1 Eudorcas thomsonii
TACAAAATTCTAAGTGTAGATATGTATGCAGAGAATATGATAATCACTATTTCACATATAAAAGGACAATCACTGATTTTCAACATGAGTAGTGGGATTTTTTGTATTTTTCATTTGAAAATTTCTATGCTGATATTCCTTAAAGAAATATGCAATACTGTGTTTTTAACATTTGAAAAACAGGCATCAATTGTCCTATAGTAAGTATGAACTTTTCTGGATCATAGAAAAAAAATCCCTTGAGCTGTGAAATTCTCTTTATTTCAGCAAAGACATTTTGAAAGAAGATCTTCTGCCATAAAATATGGAATATGTATAGTTTGCATATGAAAGACTGGGGACAAGTTTCTCATATGGAATATGAAAACTCAGTTATTCACAGAAGAAAATTTGTGTCAAATTTTCAAACACAGATTATGGAATTTTCCATGATTCAGAAATTGAGATCTAGGCCCAACAGGCAAATATATATTCATCTATGTTTATTGTCAGAACATGTGGCCACAGAGTTCGTTACTTAATTTTAATATTCTCTATATTAAACTTTGAAAGGGTAGGTGAAGATTTNATCCCTATGTGATATATGAAAACTCCATATTGACATTTGAAAATCTGGGTACCATTATTTTTACATGCGATGGGTAAAACACTATAGTAACATTTGTATTTCTAGGTTCTAATGTTCCCTCATGAAATATAAGATCTACATATGTCACATATGGATATCTGGATGCAATTTTTACCTGCGTGAAATATGGAGTTCATTTATGAATTTCTGCATGCAGGTTTTACTCAGTGATGCTCTGAAATTTGGTAAATATGTCATTTAGAAAATATGGGTGTTCATTTTCCTACATTATATATAAAATTCTCATATTTAATTCTCATATTTCCAAGAGCTAAAACTCAGCACAGTTTTGGTTACATGAAATATGTAATTGTATTTATTTCCCTTTTGAAAATCTGGGTTGAAATTTTCCAGCCTGATAGACAGAATCTGTGAAATTCATGCATAAAAAGATGGGTATGACCCAGCAATCCCACTGCTGGGCATACACACTGAGGAAACCAGAATTGAAAGAGACACATGTACCCCATTGTTCATTGCAGCGCTGTTTATAATAGCCAGGACATGGAAGCAACCTAGATGTCCATCAGCAGATGAATGGATAAGAAAGCTGTGGTTCATATACACTATGGAATACTACTCAGCCCTTAAAAAGAATAAATTTGACTCAATTCTAATGAGATGGATGAAATTGGAACCAATTATACAGAGTGAAGTAAGCCAGAAAGAAAAACACCAGTACAGTATACTGACACATATATATGGAATTTAGAAGACAGTAATGATGACCCTATATGTGAGACAACAAGAGACACAGAGGTATAGAGTGGACTTTTGGACTCTGAGGGAGAGGGAAAGGGTGGGATGGTTTGGGAGAATGGCAGTGAAGCATGTGTATTTTCCTGTAAGAAACGAAGCGCTAATCTATGTTTGGTGTAGGATGCAGGATGCATGGGGCTGATGCACGGGATGATTCAGGTAGAGGATGTGGGATGGGGGGTGGGAGGGGGCTTCGGCATTGGGCGATTGTGTTCACCTGTGGCTGATTCGTGTCAGTGTGTGGCAAGACAAATAAAAAATAAAATAAAATGAAAAAAAAAAAAGAAAATCTTACATGAATTATGGAATGCACGTTATTTCATGTATAAAAATCAGGCACATATTTTCTTCCATGAAATATGTTATTTTCAAAATTACAAAGAGCCAACTCTTCAAAACACCATACTATCCAGAGCTGCTGCCTTACAGCACACAAAAAGGAAAACAGAAACACAAGCCAAATCATCCACAGATAGACTGTCTAAAGTCAGACTAAACCCATACATACTTTCAAGAGACACCACTGACACAGTCCCATTATGAGAGAGAGAAGCGAAGGCTGTGGCCACAAGAATATAGTTGCCAGTGCCTCCCCCTCCAAGGACACACAAAACACTGGACCAACTTATCCACTCATGGCATAGACTGGAAACAAGTACTACATCCCTGCATCCTGGGAAGAAAAAAACAGTAACATAGTAAGCTAAACAAATATGGAGACAGTAAAGTATGTTAAAGGCAAAGAAAGAAGGTAAAAAACAGTTTTAATAATAATTAAAGAGGAAATAGAAATGGTCACTGAAAATGAATTGAGAGTAACAATAGTAATGATGATCAAACTTCTCAGAAAATAAATAGAATCATGCAAGAAACATTTACAAACGAATGACAGTACAGTAACTGCTTTTTGTGTACTTAGGCTGATCGATGCCTTTGTACAACATAATCCAGAACAACATTAGAAAATAAGTGTCCTCCAATTTTAAAATTAAGTGTTAAAAGAAACACAAACTTTAAATAACATAAAGACCTGAAAATTTAGTAGATACTTAAGTACANAACACAGCAGAATACAGTTTATTCTCAAGGACAAATTAAATATTTCTAGATAAATCACCATCTGAATGACAAATCAGGCCTTGGTAATTTTAAGACAATCAAAACTGTATCAAGCAGTTTTTTATTTTACCACAATATTATTATTTACATGCATCAAGCACTTTTTACAATAATATTATGATTTACATGAATTTCATGGAAAATTATAGATCAATGACACATAGATGAACATAGATGCAAACATCCTCAACAAGATACTTCCAAGAAGAATCAAGACAACCACTAAGGGGGGAAAAAAAAAGTTGGAGGGAGTCCTAAGATGGTGGAGAATAGGACTGGGAACAACTTTCTCTCCCACAAATTCATCAAAAGAACATGTAAACACTGAGTAAGTTCCACAAAACAACTTCTGAATGCAGGAAGTGGACAATAGGCATTCAGAAAAGCAGACATTGCCTTTGAAAGAAAGAAAAAATATAAAAGACAAAAATGAGAATCAAAAGAGGTAGGGTCAGAGCTCCTAAATGATGTCTAAAAAAGAGAGAAGTTTCCAAACACCAGGAACCACATTCATGGCAGAGTCTGTGGTGAGACTTGGAACCACTGAGAGCAGCATAATTGGGGAAAACAACAACAATAACAACAACAACAAACAACAAAAGAAATAATTAAAACCCACAGACTACCTGCTCAATGATAACTCCCTCACTGGAGAAGAAGTGCAGATGCCTGTACTTGCCACTAGCAAGCATGGGCTGATTAGAGAGATGCAGGCTGCATTGCTTTGAGTAAGGACTAGGCCTGAATGCCCCAAGGGCAATCTGAGCAAACTAACTTGGGCTAGTAAACCAGACTGTGAGATACCTTCCACACAAAAAGCCATAACTTAAGACACTGCCAGGCCCACTCACAGAACAAAGGACTGTATAGTTCTAGTCTGCTGCAGATAGTCCCTCTCTGGTGACAGGCATTCAGAGCCAGAAGAGGGCGATCACAGCCCCAGAGAGACATTATCTACCAAACTGCAAGCAGGCTTCTTTGCTAACTAAGACTTCCTGGGGTTCTGGACAGTCAACATCCGCCTGAGAAGATGTGCTTTTTGTACACCTAGAAAACTGAGTGGCATGTATAGGGAGGTGATAAGTTGCAGTGACTGTGCTCACCAAACACCTCATCACCTGAACTGCTTGGACCTGGGAAGGGCACACAATGCAGGCCCAACCGAGTCTGAGACTCTGAGGACTTCCTGAGTTCCTGAACCTGATGGCTTAAAACTGGGAGTTTCATGAAGCCCAGAGCCAGCCTTAGACGGTTCATGGCAGAGCAACCTAGAGCCTGAACAGTGTGGGCACATGCTCCATGAGCAGCGGCAGGCTCAGTGTAGCTTAGACACTCTGAGCACACGCCAGTGTTATTTGTTTGCAGTGTCACTCCCTCCCCACAGCACAGCTGAACACATGAGCATAAAAATGTGTCCACCATTGCCCGTCATGTGTCAGGACAGAAATCAGACACTGAAGAGAGCAGCAAACAGAAGAAGCTAAAACAGAGGGAACCACCTTGGAAGTGACAGGTGCAATAGATTAAAACACTGTAGTTAGTAATAACTACATAGGAAGGGGCTTATAGATCATGAGAAATATAAGCAAGACCAAGGAACTATCCAAAAATGAAGTGACCCCACTCTGCCCACAACAACAACAGTTAAACTCAGAGATACATTTTTACTATTTTTACGATCATTTTTTAAATTAAAAAATAATATTTAAATCCTCTATTACTCCTTTAATTTTCATTTTTAAAACGCATTCCTTTGCAAAGAAAAAAGACTCTATTTTTTAAAGCAAACTTCATATGTGTGTGTGTGTGTGTGTGTGTATGATAATTATTATGACTGTTTTCTTTTAATATTGTATTTTTGAAAATCCAACCTCTACTCTAGATTCTTAATCTTTGCTTCCTGATATTTGATATCAATTTTGTATCTTTAAGAACCCAATCTTCAGTACCCACTTTTACTTCGGAGCAATATTACTGGCTTGAAAACTTTCTTCTCCTTTGGACTCTCCTTTTTCTACACCAGGTCACCTTTATTTCCTCCCTCCTCCTTCTCTTCTCTACCCAACACTGTGAATCTTTGTATGTTCCAGAAGGTGGTGAATACTTAGGGAATAGACTACTGGCTGGATCTGTCTCTCCTTTTGATTCCCCCCTTTATCCTCCTGGCCACGTCTATCTCCTTCCTCCCACTTCTCTTCTCTGTATAACTCTGTGAACATCTCTGAGAGATCCAGACTGTGAAGAGTACATAAGGAAATGATTGCTGGCTAGTTTGCTCTCTCTTCTTTTCATTCCACCTCATCTCATTCTCATCACCTCCAAATCCCTCTTCCTCTTATGTTCTCCATGTAACTCTGTGTACCTCTCTGTGTGTCCCTTACTTTAGAGAAACCTTTTATCTTTAACCTAGATGTTTTTATCAATGGTGATTTATAGATGGAGAAGTCTTGAGACTACTGTCAAAATAAGACTGATAGCCAGAAGCAGGAGGCTTAAGGTAAAATCCTGACAACACTGGAGAACTTCTGACTCCAGGGAACATTAATTTACAGAAGCTCATCAAACGCCTTCATACCCACACTGAAACCAAACACCACCCAAGAGCCAACAAGTTCCAGAGCAAGACATACCACACAAATTATCCAGTAACACAGGAACCCAGACTTGAACTTCAATACACAGGCTTCCCAAAGTTACTCCAAACCCACTGACATCTCATAACTCATTACTGGACACTTCATTGCACTCCAGAGAGAAGAAATCCAGCTCCAACCACCAGAACATCCACACAAGCTTCCCTAACCAGGGAACATTGACGAGCCACCCATACAATCCCACCTACAGCAAGAAAAATCCAAAATAAAGAGAACTCCAGAAAATGCCAGAATACAGAAAGGCCACCACAAACTCAGCAATATAAGCAAGATAAAGAGACAGAGAAATACTCAGAAGGTAAAGGAACAGAATAAATGCCCACCAAACCAAACAAAATAGGAAAACTACCTGATAAACAATTTCGAATAATGATAATGAAAATGATACAAAATCATGAAATCAAATCAAAATGGAATCACAGATAAATAGCCTGGAGACAATGATTGAGAAGATACAAGAAAGGTTTAAGAAGGACCTAGAAGAAATAAATGAGTCAATATATAATGAATGATGCAATATATGAGATCAAAAGCAATATGGAGGCAACAAATAGTAGGATAATGGAGGCAGAAGATAGGATTAGTGAAGTAGGAGAGATAATGGTAGAAATAAATGAATCATAGATTACAAAAAAAAAAATAAGAAAAACAAAGTAAAAGAAATGAGGACAGTCTCAGAGATCTCCAGGCTAGTATTAAATGCCCCAACATTCAAATCATAGGAGTCCCAGAAGAAGAAGACAAAAAGAAAAACATGAGAAAATACTGGAGGAGATAACATTTTCAAAGGTCCCTAAAATGGGCAAGGAAATAATCACCCAAGTTCAAGAAACACAGACATTCCCAAAGAGGATAAACCCAAGGCAAAACACCTCAAGACGCTTATTAATCAAAGATAAAACAAAAATAACTAATATTAAAAACAGCAAGGGAAAACAACAAATAACACAGAAGGAGATTCCCATAAGGATAACAGCTGATCTTTCAATAGAAACACTTCAGACCAGGAGGGAATGGCAAGACATACTTAAAGTGATGAAAGAAAATAAGCTACAGCCCAGACTACTATACATAGCAAGGATCTCATTCAAATATGAAGGAGAAATAAAAAATCTTACAGACAAGCAAAAGGTGAGAGAATTCAGCATCAGCAAACCAGTTATCCAACAAATGCTAAAGGTTCTTCTTTAGACAGGAAACACAAAAAGCGTGTATAAACTTGAACCCAGAACAATCAAGTAAGTGGCAACAGGATCATCAGTTCAGTTCAGTTCAGTTCAGCTGCTCAGTTGTGTCCAACTCTTTGCAACCCCATGAATCACAGCATGCCAGGCCTCCCTGTCCATCACCAACTCCCAGAGTTCACTCAGACTCAGGTCCATCGAGCCAGTTTTGTCGTCCAGCCATTTCATCCTCTGTCGTCCCCTTCTCCTCCTGCCCCCAATCCCTCCCAGCCTGAGTCTTTTCCAGTGATCCAACACTTTGGATGAGGTGGCCAAAGTACTGGAGTTTCAGCTTTAACATCATTCCTTCCAAAGAAATTCCAGGACTGCTTTCTCTCAGAATGGACTGGTTGTATCTCCTTGCAGTCCAAGGGGCTCTCAAGAGTCTCCTCCAACACCACAGTTTAAAAGTATCAATTCTTTGGAGCTCAGCCTTCTTCAAAGTCCAACTCTCACATCCTTACATGACTACTTGAAAACATAGTTAAGTTACAGACTTCAGTGTTTCTCAGCATTAGGCTTTATACCAATGAGTCAGTTCTTCACATTAGGTGGCCAAAATATTCAAGTTCCAGTTTCAGCATCAGCCCTTATGATCAATATTCAGGTCTGATTTCCTTTAGAATTGACCCCTTGCAGTCCAACGGACTCTCAACTGTTTTCTTCAACACCATATTTCAATAGCATTGATTCTTTGGAAGTCAACTTTCTTTATAATGCAATTCTCACCTCTGTACATAGCTTTGACTAGACTGACTTTTGTCTGCTTTTTAATATGCTGTCTATCCTGGTCATATATTATTTGAGAGATTAGAATAAGGCTTTGGCATTTTTAGTCCCATCTATATAGAAAATATCAGCTTGAGGTTTATAGGTTGTGATGTGACAATGCAAGTATGCTGCAAGAGATCAGTGAAGAATAAACTACAGAAATAATTAAGTCTTGGAGCCAGAGCAAAAACAGCACCTATTTGCAGATGTGACTGGTGATGGAATGAAGTCTGATGTTATGAAGAGTAATGATGCATAGGAACCTGGAAGGTTAGGTCCATGAATTAAGGTGAATTCCAAGGGGTCAAACAGGTGATGTCAAGAGTGATCATCACCAATCAGTGAATTAAAATGACTCAGATGGCAATTATGTGTACTACTGTGGGCAAGGGCCCTTAGAAAAAATTGAGTAATCATCATAGTCAACAGAGTCTGAAATGTTGTACTTGGAGGCCATCACAAAAAAGACAGAATGATCTCAGTTCGGTTCCAAAACAAACCAGTCAATATTACAGTCATCCAACCTGTGGCACTAATAGTAATGTTGAAGAAGCTCAAGTACTACAGTTCTATAAAGATCTACAAAAGCTTCTAGAACTTACACCCATAAAAGACATCTTCTTTATCACAGGGGGATGGAATGCAAAAGTAGGAAGTTAAGAGATACTGGGAGTAACAGGCAAGTTTGGCCTTGGAGGATAAAATGAAGCCACTCTAAAGAGACATAATTTTGCCAAGAGAAAGCACTCTCATAGAAAGCACTCACTTCCAGCAACACCAGAAAAGACTCTACATGTGGACATTACCAGATGGTCAATACTGAAATCATACTGATTTTTTTTCTTTGCAGCCAAAGATATAGAAACTATATACAGTCAGCAAAAAAAAAAAAAAATAAGACTCGGATATATTGTGGCTTGGATCATGACCTCCTTATTGCCACAGTCAGACTTAAATTGAAAAAAGTAGGGAAACCACCAGACTATTCAGGTAGGACCTAAATCACCCCCCTTATGATTACACAGTGAAAGTGACAAATAGATCAAAGGACTATATCTGAAAGAATTCCTGAGTAACTATGGAGAGAGGTTTGTGAAATTGTACAAAAAGTGGTCATCAAGAACATCCTCAAGAAAAATAAATGCAAAAAGGTAAAATTGGTGTGTGAATATACCTTACAAATTGCTAAGAAATGTAGAGAAGCTAAAGCAAAGGATAAATAAAAGATATATCCATGTGAATGCGGAGTTCTAAAAAAGAGGAAAGACAGATACAAAGCCTGATTCAGTGAACAATGAAAAGAAATTGAGGAAAATAATGGAATGGAAAAGAGATTTCTTCAAGAAAATTAGAGATACCAAGGAAATATTTCATGTAAAGATGATCAAAATAAATAACAGAAATGTTACTGACTTAACAGAAGCAGAATGTCTCAAGAAGAAGTGTCAAGAATACACAGAAGAGCTATACAAAAAGGATCTTCAATACCCTGACAACCATGATGGTGTGATCACTCAGAGCCAGGCATCATGGAATGTACCATCCNAAGCATCACTATGTAGAAAACTAGTGGAGCTGATGGAATTCCAGTAGATCTATTTCACAGAATAAAAGATGATTCTATGAAAGTGCTACACTCAACATGCCAGCAAATTTGAAAAACCCAGCAGTTGCCACAAGACTGGAAAAGTGCAGTTTTCAGTCCAATCCTAAAGAAAGGCATTATCAAAGAATGTTGACAGTACTGAAAGGTTGTTGTTGAATCGCAACGCCAGGATTCTTGGCCCCCAGAGGAGAAGAATTCAATCCGGGGCCAAAGACGAGGCTGGATCGCTCAGAGCTTTTGTGTAACAAAGTTTTATTAAAGTATAAAGGAGACAGAGAACGCTTCTGACATAGGCATCAGAAGGGGGTAGAAAGAGTAACCCCTTGCTAGTCTTTAGCTGGATGTTATATAGTCATCAGAAGTTTGTTAATGAAAGAAAGGAATGTCTCAAAACTTAGAATGGCACCAAGCCCCTCACCCATAAGATGTATTTTGGGATAACCTTGTCTCTAAATGGTTTATCTTGGGCCATAAAATGATTAACTTTAATCTTGAAGAAGGGCAGATCACCATACAAATAGTTTCATTTACATAGATTAGAAGAACAAAATTGGAGTAAAACATACTGGTTTATCAAGTAGGTTCCCAGCCCAAAAGGCGAACCGACTTGAGGACAGAGCTTGGGGTAAATACATAGTACATTAACATAGCTTAAGATAAACATTTCCATAAGAAAAAGGCAATGGTTAACTTCAAGTGAAACTAGGTGTCATCATAGCAACACAGAATTTTAAGAGAAACCTCCTTTTAAATTTGTATAGAGAAGGAAAAGAGTATCGCTAGTTTGTTTCCTCCTGCCGCTTAAGAGAGATAAAATTTCTGACACTTGCAGGCTATTTCCTCCGTTTGGAGACCCCTGGCCTTCCTGCCTGTTACCCTCTCATTCCCTCCTTCTTTTTTAGGAGAATTATGTTGCCTAGGGAAAAGGGGTGTCGTTTTTGTTCCATAACTGCTTCCGAGCTGAGAAGGGGCATTGTCCCTAAATTGGGGAGGCAACATATTCTCCTAATCCTCATATTGAGGATATCTGATCCAGGGGCCCCAAATAGTAGTTGGAGGCAGCTGCAGCAATAGCAGGAGTTTCAGCAACCATTGGTAACTTGAAAGCTTTCATGAGGCTAGAAACAAATCCAGTTATACAGTTACAGGCACAGGGAGCAAATAGTAAAAACAAAAAAATCAGAATTATTGTTGTTAAGATAGTTGTCCACCATGGGGAACCTCTCCCAAAGTGAGGCAACTGAGGCTTCAGGAGTATCCATGGCCTCAATCATCTTGTTCTTGTGTTTAGTAAAGTGAGTAACATTCGTGCTCATATCAGGTATATATGTACAGCATTGGGTATGAATAATGGCACAAGTTCCTCCTTGCGCAGCTGTCAGAATATCTAAAGCCAACCTGTTTTGTAAAACCACCTTTCTAATTTGTGCTTGTTCAGCATTAAGAGCTGAAATAGCCTTTTGAGAATCTTGTAATGCCTGTTGATTAAAATTAGCCAAAGCATTCACTCGTAGCATAATATCTGTAGTTCCCAAAGAGGGAACAAAGGCTGCAGCCAAATAATCATATCAGTGAAATACAGACCTTGCCCACCGAGTTTAAGGTGGGGTAAATTAGCAGGCTTTTCTGGGAGCTCTGAAAATATAAAGCCATGAGTAAAGGCTAGACCCAGAGTGCATTTCCCTATCCAACCAGGGGGAAGCCATGCCCACAGGTAAGAGTCACATATCCAATAAATCCCATTCGGAGCAAGCTAGCGTGACTGAGATATCCAGTCCCAATTAGTGCCTGGCCACACAAAAGGAGAACCTGAACTGGGGTTGGAAAATATGGAAATGATCATGTTGCACATTTCTTGAGGCAAAAATCCCAATTGTTTTCAATCATTGTAATTAAGTTGTTGGCTAACTTTTGGGGATGGCTCTGTTTATTCCCAGCATATAGGGGCATTAGATATTAAACGTCCTTTTTCAGGAGTTAGCCACATAACCTCATCCCATATTTGATAAACATCAGGTAAGAACCCATTAGATATAGACCTATTTGCCTTATGTGTAACAAAGTAATCATTGAACCGAGACAATGTATAATCAAAATTAAAAGTCACATTATGTCCATAGTTAAAGTACAAAGTGTTGCACCAGTCCATTTTAGAGTTGGTAGATGTCATCAAATGAAGAAGAGACATTGCATGTGATTGTTGTCAAAGGTATTTACACACTTGGAGAAAGTCTTTTCCTTGAAGTGGAGATGTCCACCATGGGAAGCCTTCCACTGATGAAGTGGGGAGTGCTCCACAGACCCAGCAGTTAGAACGATTGTGGAATTCAGCATAGGAGTGAGCCCAGGACAGGAAGGCATTGTCTTGAGGATCAAACGGCAGACTCAGGACTTTTGGAGTCAGCAGAAGTAAGCTCAGACAGGTTATCAGGCCCATCTGAAAAGTACAAAGTCAGAGCATAGAAAGTAAAGACATAAAAATATGTCACTTAGTTTTGGTCAGGGTGCCACCTCTTAACTCGAGTGTGATGTATCCACGAATCAATTCCTGGCACTTTGACAGCTGTGGGAGAAGAAAGAATAACCTGGTAAGGGCCTTCCCAGAGGGGCTCCAAGGATGGGCCCCCAGATCCCAAAGTTTTTATGAGGACCTCAGTTCCTGGCTCAAATAGAGGCTTGCTTGACTCAGAGGCAGGGTCTGGAGTCATCTCCCGGACTTCTGTTAATGCCTGTTGAAAAGCTGAGAGCTGAGTTACATAACTAGTTAATTCCAAGGCTTCAGGGTCTATAAAAATGTCTGTACGTAAGAAATGCCTGCCATAAATACATTCAAAGGGGGACAGTCCCTCCTTTCTGGGGGCAGTTCGAGCCTTCATTAAAGCTATATGTAGGACTTTAATCCAATTGTCCTGTGTCTCTTGAGTTAATTTGCACAGATGTCTTTTGATAATGTCATTAGCTTTTTCAACCTTCCCTGAGGATTGGGGTCTCCAGGAACAGTGTAAGTGATATTCTATTCCTAGAGCTTTAGACACCCCCTGAGTTACAACAGCTTTAAAGGTGGAGCCATTGTCACTCTGAAGGCTCCGTGGCAGCCCAAACCTGGGGATAATTTCATGGATTAAAATCTTTATAACCTCCTTAGCCTGTTCACTACGACAGGAAAAAGCCTCAATCCATTCAGTAAAAGTATCCGCCCAAACTTGTAAGCAAGAATATCCATTAGCTTTTGGCATATGAGTAAAATCAATTTCCCAGTCTTCTCCAGGATATTTCCCACTTCTTTGTAATCCAGATTTTGCAAGCTTTTCAGTCTTTGGGTTATTTTTCTGACAAACCTCACACCTCTTGATAATATTTTTTAAAGTTTTCATTACATTTTTACCTTCAAACAAGCGAGAAGCCATTTGGTAAGTACTCTCTGCACCCAAATGAAAACTCTGATGTAAAACCTTAAGAATTTTCCATTGAGCATTTTCAGGAATTATTAATCGTCCATCCTCAGACTGTAACCATCCTTTATCAGTAATCTGTGCTCCTCTTTTTTCATATCTTTCTAATTCTTCCTCAGTATATTTTGGTTTTTCCTGTTCCACAGGACCTGTCCAGATCAAAGGCGTCTGCAGTGAAGGGGTTTCATAAAGTGCCGCTTTTCTGGCTTGACAGTCAGCCAGCTGATTACCTTCAGCTACTTTACTCCCATCCCCGCTGTGCCCTTTGCAATGCATAACAGCTACTCCTTTAGGACAATATATAGCAGTTAAAAGTCTCTCGATCTCTCTGAAATGCTAAATAGGTTCACCTGTTGCTGTTTTAAGCTGTCTTTCTTTCCATATTGCAGCATGAGCATGCAAAGTCAAATAAGCATATTTAGAATCCGTGTAGATATTTACCCACTGTCCTTTGCTTAACTCTAGAGCTCTGGTCAAAGCCACAAGCTCTGCTAACTGAGCACTGGTTCCCTGGGGGAGAGATTTTGCTTCCAAAACTCTTCAGCAGCCACCATGGTATAACCTGCTTTACGCTTTCCATCCTGAACAAAAGAACTGCCATCTGTAAATATTTCCAGGTCGGGATTGTGCAATGGGGTATCCATTAGATCTTCCCAAGCTGCATAGTTTAAAGTTAGGAATTGAGAACAATCATGATCAGGTATTTCATTTTTCCTTTTCAGGAAGGAAAGTGGCAGGATTTAAATTTCCACAAACTTTAAGGTAGTTACTGATCCTTCTAACAACAATGACTGATATTTAAGATGCCTACTGTCTGTCATCCAAATATTAACCTTAGAATTTAAGATTCCATTCACATCATGAGAAGATAGTACAGTAAAGTTTCGTCCATTGATTATTTTTAAAGCTCAGGTACTAATAAAGCCGCTGCCTCAATTACTCTTAGGCAGTGGGGCCACCCACGTGAAACTACATCAAATTCTCTGCTTAGATAAGCAATAGGTTGCTGGTGAGGCCCTCGTGGTTGTGTCAAGACTCCCAAGGCCATGCCTTTCCTTTCAGTAACAAAAATATTAAATTCTGACCCTGTGGGCAAGCTCAGAGCAGGAGCTTGTAGAAGAGCAGTCTGAAGAACCTTAAAAGCCTTTTGAGTTTCTGGAGACCAAACCAGTTTGTCAGTTTGGGCCTGCTGAGTTTCAGCTATAAGTTTATATAAAGGCCGGGCAAGTTCCCCATAACCCGGAATCCAAATGCAACAGTAACCTGTGATTCCCAAAAATCCTCTCAATTTTCTTAAAGTCATTGGTAGGGGATGATTTAGTATAGGCTTAATTCTCTCAGGCCCTATGGCCCTAGTCCCTTCTGATATAATTAGACCCAGATATCTAACTGATTGTTGACAAAGCTGAGCCTTTTCTCTTGATTCCTTGTAACCACAGCCTGCCAGAAAGTTTAAGAAATCTTCTGAGGCTCGCGAGTAAGCTTCCTCTGTCTCTGCACAGAGCAAAATATCGTCTACATATTGTAACACCACCACTTCAGAGCTATTAAAGTTTTGTAGATCTCATGACAAACTTTGTCCAAATAAGTGAGGATTGTCACGAAATCCCTGGGTTAAAACTGTCCAGGTTAACTGAGAAGCTGGCTGCATAGGATCTTCAAAGGCAAATAGAAATTGACTTTCCTCCACCAAAGGCACTGAATAGAAGGCATCTTTTAAATCAATTACTGAGAAATATTTGGCTCGTTCAGGAATTTCAGACAATAGAGTATAAGGATTAGGCACCACGGGGTGTAAAGGAATTACAGCCTCATTTATTATATGTGAATCTTGAACTAGTCTCCATTTACCATTTGATTTCTTTATACCCAAAATAAGAGTGTTGCAAGGACTGTTACAGGGAATTAATAATCCCTGTTCCTTTAAATTTTCAATAATGGATTTTAACCCTTCCTTAACCTCAGGTTTCATAAGGTACTGTTTTTTATGTGGAAATAAGTGTGGGTCTTTGTGCTTGACAACTACAGGAATAGCATTTTGCGCTCGACCCACAGATTTTCCATCATCCCATACTCTAGGATTTACATTTTGTTCAACTAGAGGGAGAGAAAGGGAGGGCTCCATATTCATAAAAACAGAGGCATGGACATTGCTCAGTATATCCCTCCCCAAAAGGGGTGAGGGAGATTCTGGCACGATCAGAAACTCATGTGAAAATAGCAGAGAATCCCAGTTGCAAGATAAAGAATAACTGAAATAATACCTTTTGGCTCGTCCAGACAGTCTCATTTAGGAAGCGGATCGGGAAGAAAGTGGGCCAGGGGCTTCAGTAAGCACAGAGTAAGTTGCCCCAGTATCTAAAAGGAAATTGATGGATTGGCCCCCCACAATTATTAATACCCGGGGTTCTTTAGGTGTAATTAGGATGGGAGCATGTGTGGGGACCCCCGGGCACCTTCAGTCCTGATTGTCTTGAGAGTCCGACCCCAGAGACCTACGCCTCTGAGGGCAGTCTCTCTTCCAGTGTGATCCTTTGCAGACCGGACATGGAGCCGGGGATGGCTTGGATGCCTGAAGGCAATCCTGCTTGAGGTGCCCCTCCTTTCCACAGGAATAGCAAGCCCATCCTTTTTCACCTGGGTCCCTCTGGGCATTTTTCTCCGGCTGTTTAAGAGCATTTTTCATAGCCATTGCGAAGGCTTCCGCCTTTTCCTTTGTCTTTCTTTGCCTCTCTTTCTTTTCCTCATATTGCCTACCAAATAGACTGAGCCAGTTGTAACAAAGTATCTAAAGACTTATTTGGTCCATACTCCCGTTTTTGTAGCTTATGGCGGATATCTGGAGCCGACTGAATGATAAATCTTTTAAGATCACTTTTCCTTCTTCACTTTCGGGATCAATCTCAGTGAATCTGCAAAGAGCTTCTCTTACTCTATCTAGGAATTTACCAGGAGCTTCCTTCTCCTCCTGTTCTATGTCTGCCAATTTGCTATAGTTTAAAGGCTTAGAATGCGCCTGCCTGAGTCCTTCAAGAATACATCTGACAAAATGACTCTGATCCCATCTTCCTTTAGCTGTGTTGTAGTCCCAGTCTGGTTCTATAGTAGGGACTGCCTGATTCCCAGTGGGGAGGGCCACTATCTCCTCCTCCCGCTTCCCTACTGATTCATTACCAAGCCATTCATCTCCATAAGCAACCGCTTTCCCCAAAACTCGAGTCTTTGAGTCAGGAGTCAGCGTTTGTCCCAAGATATACATCACATCCTTCCAAGTAAGGTCATAAAGCAGAGTAACACCTTTAAAAGCTCTAATATATTTTTCTGGGTCCTCTAAATAGTCTCCCAGATCCTCCTTGATTCTTTGTATTTCTTGATAAGAAAAAGGCTTACTAACTCTCATGGACTGATTATTTCTCCTGGTGGGTGTTTCATAAAGAGGCAACAACTTGTGTGGCTGTTCCTCAGTCTCTCTGGCTGCTCTGCACATATGATCCCAGGGATAGACTGGAGAAACCTGCTTTTCTCTTTGTCTCCTATCCTCCATCTCATCTCTAACTTCGATGGTCTGAGTTTCTACTGAAACCAGAGTAGTCTGAGGTTGTACTGAGACAGGAGTTGTTTGGGCCTCCACGTGGGCAGTTCGAATCTCAGTTTGGATTGCCATTGAGACCAAAACGGTTTGAATCTCAGTTTGGGTTTCCATTGAGAAAAAAGCGGTTTGAATCTCAGTTTGGATTTCCACTGAGACCAAAGCGGTTTGACTCTCAGTTTGGATTTCCACTGAGACCAAAGCTGTCATTCTGAGGGGGGTTCTCTGGCTTTCAGTTAGCTCAGCTTGGAGCCCCGGGTACGGGGGCAAAGAAAGAGGACAGGAGGGAGCTGAAAAAGGGCAATACATATGCTACTTTTACCCATTTCCCTTGTTCCTTACAGAACCGGTCTAATTGTAAAAGAGTATTATACTTAAGAGACCCTCCAACCTGCCAACGTTTGCCATCCTCCAATGGATAACGTGGCCATGCAGTATCGCATAGGAAAACCAGTTGTGTCTTCTTTAAGCCCTAGGGATCGAATCTATCCCAGTTTTTCAGGATACAGTTCAAAGGAGTGAGGCTGGAATTGTTAGCTCCCATCTGTAAGACAGAAAAAAAGCGACCAGCGCCATTTTTCTACCAGAGGTACTCTTTCTACCCCCTTTCTACCCCCTTCTGATGCCTATGTCAGAAGCTTTCTCTGTCTCCTTTATACTTTAATAAAACTTTGTCACACAAAAGCTCTGAGTGATCCAGCCTCGTCTCTGGCCCCGGATTGAATTCTTCTCCTCCGGGGGCCAAGAATCCCGGCGTCGTGATTCAACAACAACCTTTCAGTACCACGCATGTCCCCCCATGTCAAACGTTAGAATAGTAATACTCAAAATTCTCCAATCCTGGCTTCAAGATTTCATAAACAATGAACGTCCCTATGTTCAAGCTGGATTTAGAGAATGGTGAGGAACAAAGATCAAATCGCAAACATCTTCAGGATCATCAAAGAAACAAAATTTCTAAAAAAATAATAACAACAAACAAACAAACAAAAACTACTCTGCTTCATTCTTTATACTGAAGCCTATGACTATGGGAATCAAAGCAAATGGATTAAAAAAATTCAAAGTGGTGGGAAAACCAAACCACCTGACCTGCCTCCTGAGAAATCTGTATCCAGGTCAAGAAGCAACAAGTTAAGGGACAACAGGCTGCTTCCAAACTAAGAAGGATTATGGCAACGCTGCATTTTGTCACCTTGCTTATTTAACTTATATGCAGTGTACAACACATGAAATGCCAGCCTGGATGAAGTACACGCTTGACTTAATACTGCTGAGAGTAATATCAATAAACTCAGGAAAGTAGATGTCATCAGCCTTATGGCAGAATTTGAAGAAGAACTAAAGAGTCTCGATGAAAAAGTAAGAGAAGAGTGAAAAATCTGGTTTAAAAACTCAACATTCATGATATCTAATCCAATCACTGTTTAGCAAAAGGGATGGAAATAAAAATGGAAACAGCAAAATACATAATTTTGGAGGTTCCAAGATTACTACAGATGATAACTGCACCATGAAATTAAAACACATACTCCTTGGAAGAAACCTATGACCAAACTAGACAGCATATTGAAACACAGAGACATTGCTTCGCTTACAAATTTCCATATACTCAAAGCTATGGTTTTTCTAGAAGTCATGTATGGATATGAGGCTTGGACTCTGAAGATAGCTGAGTACAGAACAATTGATGGTTTGAAACTGCAATGTTGGTAAAGACTCTGAAGTGTCTCTTGGCCTTAAGGAGGCTAAAGGCAATCAATCCTGAATATTCATTGGAAGGACTGATTCTGAAGGTGAAACTCTGATAATTTGGCCACCTGATGCGAAGAACTTGCTCAGTTGAAGATGTCAATGCTTGGAAACTTTGACAGCATGAGGATAAGAGGATGACAGAAGATGAGATGGTTGAATGAAATCACCAACTCAATCAATATGAGTTTGAGTATGCTCCAGGAGTTGATGATGGACAGGAAAGCATGGCGTGCTGCAGTCAATGGAGTCGCAAAAAGTTGGGCAGAATCCAGAGACTGAACTATACTCAAGTGTAGAATCACCTACATTTTTACATCTGAATGTACTGATGTTAGATTTACAACATGATATGTTGCATTTTTATATCACTTCATGAAAATATGGAATTTATTTTACTTACATGAAAGGTGGAATTCTCTGTACCTCTTGTATGAAAATATGGATGGTGGTTCTCTACTATTAAATGTGGAAATATGTATGTTCCACATATGAAAATCTTGGAATTGGCTTTCTGAAGATAAGAAGAACCAGTATTGCTGGGAGCCAGCATAGGAGATCCTACCCATGACAAGGTCATGCAAGAGAGGCCTGACGGGCAAGGCAGAATCAGGACTCTAGGGACTCCCTGGATCAATCTCACCCAAGACAAGGTCATTCAGAGAGACCTGACAGGCAAGGCAGTTCAGGACTCGAGGGATTCTCTGGACCTGCTCAAGAATCTACCCGCAAATCAGAATTTATCCCTCTTACTATCTATGCTTTTCAGCAAACTCTTCTGATATTAATGGGGGCTGTCCCTGACCACATTTCTCTGAAGGATATCAACTTAGATCTCTAGTTAATAAGTCTCCTGGGTATGATAAGAGTGTTTCAATTAAAAGCTCTCTGATAGCTTTCTAACTTGCCTGATAATTTTATCCGGACTCTTACAACTATGCATGTGATTGTTTACAGCCTCCCAACCATGAGAGGCATAGGAAGCTTAAAACATTCTAGGAATGTAGAGCCTCTTGGGGAGTTAAAAATTATTAGAACAGAACTGGTTAAAGGTTTTATTGTTGAGCCAATACTTGCTGACAAGTTTTCATGTCTTTCATTGTGTACCTGGGAGTGCATTAATTAATATAGTTGATGTACAGAAATATAAGTAAGTAGCCTTGACATTTACAACATTAAAACTTGAGTTAATAAATCCTTTCCTTGTTATAGCCCATCACACCTTTGCCTTATAGGAATGCAATTTTAGTGTTTTCAGGGAGTGGCACAAGACTTTAGAAGAATCACCTTTAGAGAAAATAAGTTTTCTGATTAACTAACCTTTATCGGAAAGAAGGGTTATAAAATGTTAGCAGGCCTCCTGGCCAGAAAATTATGTAAATCACATAAGACCTTTGCATATGTAAAGGTATGCAGAAAGAAACCCTGGTCACGGTAAGGGTCAGGAATGCTGACCCTGCATGACTCTGCATTTTCCATTATTCTCTATGTACAATTCAGGGTATAAAAGTTCCCTTTGGAAATAAAGTCGCAGGCCTTGCTCACTGAAACTTGGTCTCCCCATGTCATGTTTTATTCATCTCTTTGTTTTCAGGCTGATTTCCTAGAGTGTAGGAGCCCTCTAAATTCACTTCTCTGCCCAGGCTTCTAAGACCCACACGAGAGGGTGTCCAAGGCAGGACACCTTCCACTTTTCAAGAGGGCCCCTGTGGCCTATGTGAACAATGCAAGTCCCTTGTCTAGGGCTTTATTGGCTTTCTTCATAAACCAAGGTATATCAGCATCTTTCTTTCCTCTCTTTTCCTAACTATAATATTTCTTCTTTATGTCTGTTTTAATCTCTTTCCAGTCACCGATGTCATCCCCCTGAGGATACCCTAGATCCAACTGGGGCTGGACCCCAATACAGTATGAAATTTCAAATTTCTCTATTGCACAAATAAAAATTTGTACACCACCATTTCTCCATAAAGTAGAGAGTGTTTACCTTTTTCAAATATGTATCAAAACAAGGAGTTTGTTCCATGAAATGTGTAATTTTCTGTATATGCTGTATTACAACTTAGGTGCTAATTTTCTATGTAGGATGTTGGACTTCTCTGTATAGTATTGGAGATCAGAATGGAGATTTTCCTATAAAAACATGGAAATCTCTGTATTTCATATGAATCACTAGTTCTTCTGCTACAGAAACATCTATGTTCCCTGTGTGCCTGTGCCTTGATCATTTGTTTGTGTCTACATGTGTGAATTTGTTGCCTGTGGGTTTGTGTGTGTGTGTGTGTATTTCCTGTGTGGATGTGTGTCCTTCCACAGCTGATGAAGAGATGAAGGTGACAGATCATGAGATGTATAACAAGCAGAAGGATCTCTGTTAGTTTCCAAGACAAACCATTCAATAGCACTGTAATCCAAGTATTTGTCCTGACCAGTTACCCTGAAGTGGCTGAAATGGAACATTTTTATGGACACAACACATTAAAATGATCATATACTACGACCAAGTGGGCTTTATGCCAAGGATGCAAGGATTCTTCAGTATCTTCAAATCAGTCATTGTAATAAACCACAATAACAAATTGAAAGACAAAAGCCATATAATTATATCAATAGATGCATAGAAAGCCTTTGACAAAGTTCAATATCCATTTATGATAAGAACTTTCCAGAAAGCAGGTATAGAAGACATACCTCAATATAATAAAATATATACAATAAACCCACAGCAAACATTATCCTCAATGGTGAAAAATTAAAAGCTTTTCCCCTAAAGTCAGGAATAAAACAAGGGTTTCCACTTTCATCACTACTATTCAACATAGTTTTGGAAGTTTTGGCCACAGCCATCAGAGCAGAAAAAGAAGTAAAAGGAATCAAATTGGAAAATAAGTAAAATTTTCACTGTTTGCAAATGACATGATCCTCTACATAGAAAACCTTAAAGATGCCACCAGAAATATACTAGAGCTAATCAATGAATATAGTAAAGTGGCAGAATATAAAATCAGCACACATACATCCCTTGAATTCCTATGCACTAAAAATGAGAAAATAGAATGAGAAATTAAAGAAACAATCCCATTCACCATTGCAACAAAAAGAATAAAATACTTAGGAATATATCTACCTAAATAAAGACCTGTATACATAAAAGTATAAAACACTGGTGAAAGAAATCAAAGAAGGCACTAATAGATGGAGAAATATACCATGTTCATATATTGCAGTGAAAATGAGTATACTACCCAAAGCAATCTACAAATTCAATGCAATCCCTATCAAGCTACCAGCGGTCTTTTTCACAGAGCTAAAACATATAATTTCAAAATACAAAAAACTTCAAATAGCCAAAGTAATCTTGAGAAAGAAGAATGGAACTGGAGGAATCAACCTGTCTGACTTCAGGCTCTACTACAAAGCCACAGTCATCAAGACAGTATGGTACTGACACAAAGACAGAAATATAGATCAATGGAACAGACTCGACAGCCCAGAGATATATTCATACACATATGAACACCTTATCTTTGACAAAGGAGGCAAGAATATACAATGGATTAAAGATAATCTCTTTAACAAGGTGGTGCTAGGAAAGCTGGTCAACAATTTTAAAAGAATGAAACCAGAACACTTTCTAACACTATACACAAAAATAAACTCAAAATGGATTAAAGATCTAAGCAAAAGACCAGAAACTATAAAACTCCTAGAGGAGAACATAGGCAAAACTCCCCAACGCAAATCACAGCAGGATCCTCTATGACTCACCTCCCAGAATACTGGGGAAAAAGGCAAAAATAAACAAATAGGACCTAATTAAACTTAAAAAGTCTCTGCACAAAAAATGAAATGATAAGCAAGGTGAAAAGACAGCATTCAGAATGGGAGAAAATAATAGCAAATGAAGCAACTGACAAACAACTAATCTCAAAAATATAAAAGCAATCCCTGCAGCTCAATTCCAGAAAAATAAACGACCCAATCAAAAAATGGGCCAAAGAAGTAAATAGACATTTTTCTGAAGAAGACATACAGATGGTTAAGAAACACAAGAAAAGATGCTCAACATCACTCATTATCAGAGAAAAGTAAATCAAAACCACAATGAGGTACCATTTCATGCCAGTCAGAATGGCTGTGATCCAAGTCTGTAAGAAATAAATGCTGGAGAGGGTGTGGAGAAAAGGGAACCCTCTTACACTGTTGGTGGGAATGCAAATAGCACAGCCACTGTGGAAAACAGTGTGGAGATTCCTTAACAAACTGGAAATAGAACTGCTTTATGACCCAACAATCCCACTGCTGGGTATACACAGTGAGGAAACCAGAATTGAAACAGACACATGTACCCCAGTGTTAATCGCAGCACTGTTTATAATATCCAGGACATTGAAGCAACCTAGATGTCCATCAGCAGATGAATAGATAAGAATGTTGTGGTACTTATACACAATGGAATATTACTAAGCCATTACAAAGAACACATTTGAATAATTTCTAATGAGGTGGATAAAACTGGAGCCTATTATACAGAGTGAAGTCAGGAAGAAAAACCCCAATACAGTATGCTAACACATATATATGGAATTTAGAAAGATGGATAACCCTGTATGAGAGACAACAAAAGAGACACAGATGTATAGAGCAATCTTTTGGACTCTGTGAGAGAGGGAGAGGGTAGGGTGATTTGGGAGAATGGCATTGAACCATGTGTAGTATTGTATATGAAATGAATTGCCATCCCAGGTGTTATGCATGATACTGGATGTTTGGGGCTGGTGTACTGGGATTACCAAGAAGGATAGTATGGGGAGGGAAGGGTGTTTAGGATGGGGAACACTTGTATACCTGTGGCAGATTAAATCGAATGTATGGCAAAACCAACAAAATATTGTAAAGTATTTAACCTCTAATTAAAATAAATAAATTTATAAGAAACAAAGAACAAGAGATGCAAAAAGGCAAATGATTTTCTAAAGATGCCTTACAAATAGGTGAGAAAGGAATAAAAACTGAAAGCAAAGGAGAAAAGGAAAGATACCCATTTTAAGGCAGAGTTCCAAAGTATAGAAAGGAGAGATAAGAAAGGCTTCCTCAGTGATCAACGCAAAAGAAATAGAAAAAATAATAGAATGAGAAAGACTAGAGATATCTTCAAGAAAATTAGAGATACCAAGGGACTATTTCATGCAAAGCTGGTCAAAATAACGGACAGAAACTTCATGGACCTAATAGAAGCAGAAGATATTAAGAAGAGGTGGCAAGAATACACAGAAGAACTATCCAAATGGGTATCCATGAACCAGATAACCACGATGCTGTGATCACTCACCTAGAGACAGACAAGTTAGAATTTGAAGTCAAGGAGTCCTTATGAAGCATCGATGTGAACAAAGCTTGTGGAATTGACTGAATTCTACTTAAGTTATTTCATAGATTTGGAAGTGCTTCACTCAATAGGAAAGTTGGAAAACTCAACAGTGGATACAGGATTGGAAAGTTTCATTCCAACCCCACAGAAAGGCAATGCCAAAGACTGTTCACACAACGATACAAATGCCCTTATCTCAAACGGAAGCAAAGTGATGTTCAAGAATCTTTAAGCCAGGCTACAACAGTACATGATCCATGAAATTCCAGATGTTCAAGCTGGATTTAATAGAGGCAGAGGAATCAGAAATCATGTCAAATATGTGTAGGATCATTAAAATAAAAAGACAGCTGCAGAAAAAAATAATCTACTTCTTCATTGTTTATACCAAAGGTTTTGACTGTGTGGATAAAAACAAACTGTGGAAAATACTTAAAGTGATAGGAATACCATCAACTGACCTGCCTTCTAGGAAATCTGTATGCAGAACTGGACATAAAACAATAGACTGCTTGCAAACAGGAAAAGGATTATGACAAGGCTGAATATTGTCTCTCTGCTTATTTAAATTATATGTCATATTCACTTCAATAGCTTAGTCGTGTCTGACTATGTGTGACCACATGAATCATAGCACACCAGGCCTCGTTGTCCGTTACCAACTCCTTGAGTTTAGCCAAATTCATGTCCATTGAGGAGGTGATGATAGCCAACTGTCTCATCTTCTGTCATCCCTTTCTCTTCCTGCCCTCAGTCTTTCACAGCATCAGGATCTTTTCCATTATGTCACTTTTTTGCATCAGGTAGCCGAAGTATTTAAGTTCCAGCCTCAACATCAGTCCTTTCAATGAACACCCAGGAATAATCTCCTTTAGGATGGACTGGTTGGACCTTCCTGTAGTCCAAGGCACTCTCAAGAGTCTTCTCCAATACCACAATTCAAAAGTATCAATTCTTGGTGCTCAGCTTTCTTTATAGCCCCAAAATAACACATCCATACATGACTACTGGAAAAACCATAGCCATGACTAGAGAGCCCTTTGATGGCAAAGTAATGCTTTGTAATATGCTTTCTATATTGGGCATAACTTTCCTTTCAAGGAGTGATATGAAATGAAGTCGCTCAGTTGTGTCCGACTCTTTGTGACCTCATGGACTGTATCCTACCAGGCTCCTCTGTCCACAGCATTTTCCAGGCAAAAATATTGGAGTGGGTGGCCATTTCCTTTTCCTTTTCCCGACCCAAAGAATGAACCTGGGTCTGCTGCATTCCAGGCAAACGCTTTTACCTCTGAGACACCAGGGAAAGAATAGTTAATTTTATGGCTTCAATCACCAGCTGCAGGAATTTAGAAGCCCTGTGTCCCTAATAAAATAAAAATAATGTCAGCAACTGTTTCCATTGTTTCCACTTCTATTTCCCATGAAATGATGGGACCAAAGGGCTTGATCATAGTTCTAAATGCTGGACTTTAAGCCAAATTTTTCACTCTCATCATCACTTTAATCAAGAAGCTCTTTAGTTGTTTTTCACTTTCTGCCATATGGGTGGTGTCATCTACATATCTGAGGTTATTGATATTTCTCCAACCAATCTTGATTCCAAATTGTGTTTTCTTCAGCCCAGCATTTCTCTTAGTGTACTCTGAATTTAAGTTAAATAAGTAGGGTGACAATATACAGCCCTTGACATACTCCTTTTTCCTATTTGGAAACAAACTGCTATTTCATGTCCAGCTCTAACTGTTGCTTTCTGACCTGCATAAAAGTTTCTCAAGAGTCAGATCAGGTGGTCTGTTATTCCCAATTTTCAGAATTTTCCAGTTTATTGTGATCTACACAGTCAAACGCTATGGTACAGTCCATAAAGCAGAAATAGATATTTTTTCTGTAATTCACTTGCTTTTTTGATGATCCAGCAGATGTTGGCAATTTGATCTGTGGTTCTTCTGCTTTTTCTAAAACCAGCTTGAACAGCCAGAAGTTCACAGTTCACATATTGTTGAAGCCTGGCTTGGAGAATTTTGAGCATTATTTACTAGCGTGTGAGGTGAGTGCAATTGTGTGGTAGTCTGACCATTCTGCAACATTGCCTTTCTTTGGGATTGGAATGAAAGCTGACCATTTCCAGTCCTGTGGACACTGCTGAGTTTTCCAAATTTGCTAACATATTGAGTGCAACACTTTCACAGTATCTTTTTTTTTTTTTTTTTAGGATTTCGAATAGCTCAACTGGAATTCCATCACTTCCACTGGCTTTGTTCATAATGATCTTTCCTAAGGCCAACTTGACTTCCCATTCCAGGACGTCTGGCTCTAGGTGAGGCTAAGTGTTCACACCATTGTAATTGTCTCGGTTGGGAAGATATTTTTTTTGTACAGTTCTTCTGTGTATTCTTGCACCTCTTTTTAATATATTCTGCTTCTGTTAGGTCCATATAATTTTTGTTTTTTATTGAGCCCACTTTGTATGAAGTGTTCCCTTGGTATCTCTAATTTTCCTGAAGAGACTCTATTCTTCTCCATTCCATTCTCCCTTATTTCTTTGCATTGATCACTGAGGAAGGCTTTGTTAACTCTCCTTGCTATTCTTTGGAACTTTGCATTCAAATGGATAAAACTTTCCTTTTCTCCTTTGCTTTTGTCTTTTCTTCTTTTCACAGCTCTTTATATGGCCTCGCAGACAACCACTTTGCTTGTTTGCTATTCTTTTTCTTGGGCATGTTCTTTATTCCTGTCCCCTGTATAATGCAAAAACCTCTATCCATAGTTCATATGTAGGTTACAACATGCTAAGTGCAAGGCTTGAAAAAGCACAAGAATGAATCAAGATTGCTAGAAGAAATATCAAGAGCCTCAAATACTTTTAGAGGAAATCATTTTTATGGAAAAAGATGAAGATGTAAAACACATTTCACTTGATGAAAATGAAAGAGGAGAATGAAAAATTTGGGTTAAAACTCTATAATAAGGTATTGAGAAAACTATGATTATGATAGCCAGTACTGTCACTGCTTAGCAAATGGATGGAGAAACAATGGAAATACTGACACGCTTTATTTTGGGAGGGTTCCAAAACTATTGCAGATTGTGACAGCAGCCATAAATTTTAGAAGCACTTACTGCCTGGATGAAAAGCTGTGAACTACCTAGTCAGCATATTCAAAAGTAGAGACATTGCTTTGCCAGCAAAGGTACACCTGGCCAAAGCTACAGTTTTTCCAGCAGTCATGTACAAATGTTATATTTGGACTGTAAAAACAGCTGAGTACAGGAAAACTGATGCTTTTAAAAGGTGGTCTTGGTAAAGACTCTTCAGAGTCTCTTGGATCATCGAAAGAAGAGTCCACTCGATCACTGAAAAATCAAGAGAGTTCCAGAAAAAAAGTATATTTCTGCTGCATTGACTATGCCAAAGCCTTGGACTCTGTGGATCACAATAAACTGTGGAAAATTCTTCAAGAGATGGGAATACCAGACCACCTGACCTGCCTTTTAATAAAGCTATATACAAGTCAGGAAGCAACAGTTAGAACTGAACATGGAAAAAGAGACTGGTTCCAAATAGGAAAAGGAGGATGTCAAGGTTGTATATTGTCACCCTGCTTATTTAACTTATATGCAGAGTACATCATTAAAAACTCTGGGCTGGAAGAAGCACAAGCTGGAATCAAGATTTCTGGGACAAATATCAATAACCTCAGATATGCAGATGACACCACTTTTATATGAGATAGTGAAGAAAAACTAAAAAGCCTCTTAATGAAAGTCAAAAGGAGAGTGAAAAAGTTGGCTTGAAGCTCAACATTCAGAAAACTAATACCGGCATCTCATCAAGTACTTCATGGGAAATAGATGGGCAACAGTGAAAACAGTGTCAGATTTTATTGGGGGGGGGGCTCCCAAATCACTGCAGATGGTGATTGCAGCCATGAAATTAAAAGACACTTAGTTCTTTGAAGGAAAGTTAAGACCAAACTAGACAGCATATTAAGACCAAACTAGACAGCATATTCAAAAGCAATGATATTACTTTGCCAACAAAAGTCCAACTAGTCAAGGCTATGGTTTTTCCAGTAGTCATGTATGGATGTGAGAGTTGGACTGTGAAGAAAGCTGAGTGCCAAAGAACTGATGCTTTTGAACTGTGGTGTTGGAGAAGATTCTTGAGTCCCTGGACTGCAAGGAGATCTACACAGTCCATTCTGAAGGAGATCAGCCCGGGGTTTCTTTGGAAGGACTGATGATGAAGCTGAAACTCTAGTACTTTGGCCACCTCATGTGAAAAGTTGACTCTTTGGCAAAGACTCTGATGCTGCGAGGGATTGTGGGGGCAGGAGGAGAAGGGGACACAGTGGATGATATGGCTGTATGTCATCACTGATTCAGTGGATATGAGTTTGAGTGAACACCGGGAGTTGGTAATGGACAGGGATACCTAGCATATTGTAATTCATTGGATTGCAGAGTTGGACATAGCTGAATGACTAAACTGAACTGATACTTCATAACTGAGTTCAGAATGGAAATTTTCCTGTAGGACATATGGAAATATCTATACTTCATATGAAGCACTGATTCTTCAGCTACAGAAACAGTGATATTCCCTGTTTGCCTAATTTCCATGTGCCTTGAACTTTTTTGTGTTTCTACACACGAGCTTGTTGCCAGTGTTTGTGTATTTTTCTCTGTGGATGTGCGTCCAATCACAGCTGACACAGACGTGAATGTTACAGACATTGAGATATGGAGCAAGCAGGAGGAGCCATCAGGAACTCACAAACTTGGAGATACTGGTCTATGCATCTCTGAGGTGGTCTTGTTCAAGACAGGAATGATGAAAGGATGGCCAGTGACAACTCAGAGTAGTGTGTTCACAAGTTTGGGTTTACATCAAGTGACATAAGGAAGTTCACAGTTTTTGCTGTGTTTATGTTTATGTGTGTTTACCAAGAAAAGGATGTGGAAGGCTTGAGCACTCATCCAGTGTAAATACAGTTTTGTGGGGCTTTTAAAACATAGTCTATAGACCACTCAGTCTAGGAGAATCGGGCTGGTCTGTGGAAATGGTAGACATGACTATAACTGGATCCAAGTCTGTGAAGAGGTGAAGGTCCTTCAGAGAAGAGTAGAGACTGGAAAGAGGAAGAACAGAAAGATAATCTACTGCACTCGAGAAATTTTCCATATTAGAGGAAGGCCCTGGGATAGTGCTGCCTTGGATCAGCCCATTAGGAAGCACACTCTGTCTTTACGTGTGACCAACAATAGCATGATGTGAGACAAATGACATGATAATGTAGGATATTTCATTGTGAAAGCACATGCATTCTAGAAGACAGGGTGTGACCTTAGCTCTGTCCAAGGGCTTCCAGTCTATCTGACAGTTCAGAAATGTGAAGAAAGTGCAGAGGTGTGATGTAGGCATTTTCCCCTTTGCTGGTTTGTGCCTGTGAGGAAACGAAGATGGCAATGTAGAAGGGTGTGAACTCATATTTTCTTGTGAGAGCTCCAAAATTACAGCTTGTGGCTCAATGACCATTGACAGGAGAATGCTGGGTCCAAAAAAAAACAAACAAACAAGCAAACAAAAGACAAGTCCAATCAAGAGAAAAGTCCCAACAAGACTGTAGGAGTGGTGAATTTGCATTTAAAATCAATACCTTACAACCACCTTGAGAGTGCTCAATAAAACATTTTGTGCACCTGTACCAAGAGATCACATAAAGACAGATTCAGACCTACTTTTGAAGGACTGAGCGTTTTCTGCAGTGGCATGGGTCAGCAATGGCCTGACATGGAAGAGAATCTCTGGCTGTTATTAACCTGGGTCATGCAGTTTGAGACATAAGCCTTCTCAGAGGAGGTCACCTTTACACCCACCATAAAGTGGCCTAGCACACAATTCACAACTTAGGGATAAATATTCCAAAGAAATTATTGCACAGTTAAGAAAGTTCTAAGACCACTACAGATTTCTCAACCTGTGGATCCACAAAGAAACTGAGAACCCCCTTGTAATTTGACTTTGCCAGCCAGTGGGATTTTATTATAGAACTTCCTCAAGACTGAAACAGACTGTTTGAGGGCACAAACAAAACATGGGCACCAGGTGCCAAGAGTAAGGAGCAGTGTCCCAAGAAGAGACTGAGCTAGACTAGTTTGTGAGTGTTCAGGAGTTTCCAGTAGAGGCATGGTCAAAGAGGGGGATGCAGTGGGTGATAGGCACTGAATACAAGAGTGCTTGCTCAAGTCCTTTTGAAGGAGGTCCCAATTACTTTCATTACCCATACTGTAGTTTGGCCTCAGTTCAAACATCAGACCCTGAAAACAGCCATCCCCACAAGAGTAAATTAAATTAAAGATTTACTGTGTATGGCTCTATATATCAGAACAGGACCCAGGTTCAATCAAAATTTGTCTCTCACATCAGGAAGTTTCCATAAGCCTCTTATCCTTACTTATCAGAAAACATACAGAAGAAAACCACAATCACAGAAAACAAACCAAACTGGTCAATGGATGACAGCCTTGTATACTGCTGGGAGCCCGCACAGAAGATCCCACCCATGACAAGGTCATGTAGAGAGACCTGGCAGGGCAAGGCATCCTCAAAGACCTCTCAAGGGGTCCTCTGCCTGAGCATCTACCCCAAAAGCAAAATCTGTCTGTTTACTGTCTTCTATGCTACCCTCATCTGATATCAACAGGGGGCTATCTCCAACCACCTTTCTCTGGGAAAAAAGTTAGCTTAGAGCTCCAGTTAGTCTCCTGCATATAAAAGGAATGTCTCAGCTCAAACCCCTCTGATGGCTCTCTAACTTGCCTGACAGCTTCCCAACAGTTTTATGTATTTATTTATTTATTTATTTATTTATTTATTTATTTATTTATTTTGCCTTGTGGTAGGAATATTTCCTTCTTTCTTCTTTCTTATTTTTTTCTTTTTTTTAAATTAAATTTATCTATTTTTTTAAATTACAATACTGTATTTGTTTTGCCATACATTGACATGAATCAGCCACAGGTGTCCACGATCTCCCAATGCCAAAGCCCCCTCTCACCTCCCACCCCACATCCTCTCCCTGAATCATTTTGTGCACCAGCCCCATGCGTCCTGCATCCTGTATTGAACATAGACTGGGGCTTCACTCTTACAAGATAGTATACATGTTTCAAAGCTGTTCTCCCAAATCATCCAACCCTCTCCCTCTCCCTCAGAGTCCAAAAGTCTGTTCTATACCTCTGAGTCTCTTTTGTTGTCTCACATAGAGGGTCTTCATTACTATCCTTCTAAATTCCATATATATGTGTCAGTATACTGTATTGGTGTTTTTCTTTCTGGCTTACTTCACTCTGTATAATCGGCTTCAGTTTCATCCATCTCATTAGAATTGAGTCAAATTTATTCTTTTTAAGGGCTGAGTAGTACTTCATTGTGTATATGTACCACAGCTTTCTTATCCATTCATCTGCGGATGGACATCTAGGTTGTTTCCATGTCCTGGCTATTATAAACAGCGCTGCAATGAACACTGGGGTACATGTGTCTCTTTCAATTCTGGTTTCCTCGGTGTGTGTGCCGAGCAGTGGGATTGCTGGGTCATAAGGCAGTTCTATTTGCAATTTTTTAAGTAATCTCCACACTGTTTTCCATAGTGGCTGTACTAGTTTGCATTCCTACCAACAATATAAGAGGGGTCTGTTTTCTCCACATCCTCTCCAGCATTTATTGCTTGTAGACTTTTGGATCGCAGCCATTGTGACTGGTGTGAAATGATACCTCATTGTGGTCTTGATTTGCATTTCTCTGATAATAAGTGATGTTGAGCATCTTTTCATGTGTTTGTTAGCCATCCGTATGTCGTCTTTGGAGAAATGCCTATTTAGTTCTTTGGTCCATTTTTTTATTGGTTCATTTATTTTTCTGGAGTTGAGCTGCATAAGTTGCTTGTATATCTTTGAGATTAGTTGTTTGTCAGTTGTTTCATTTGCTATTGTTTTCTCCCATTCAGAAGGCTGTCTTTTCACCTTGCTTATAGTTTCCTTTGTTGTGCAGAAGCTTTTAATTTTAATTAGATCCCATTTGTTTATTTTTGCTTTTATTTCCAGTATACTGGGAGGTGGATCATAGAGGATCCTGCTGTGATTTATGTCGGAGAGTGTTTTGCCTATGTTCTCCTCTAGGAGTTTTATAGTTTCTGGTCTTACATTTAGATCTTTAATCCATTTTGAGTTTATTTTTGTGTATGGTGTTAGAAAGGGGTCTAGTTTCATTCTTTTACAAGTGGTTGACCAGTTTTCCCAGCACCACCTGTTAAAGAGACTGTCTTTACTCCATTGTATATTCTTGCCTCCTTTGTCGAAGATAAGGTGTCCATAGGTGTGTGGGTTTATCTCAGGGCTTTCTATTTTGTTCCATTGATCTATATTTCTGTCTTTGTGCCAGTACCATACTGTCTTAATGACTGTGGCTTTGTAGTAGAGCCTGAAGTCAGGCAAGTTGATTCCTCCAGTTCCATTCTTCTTTCTCAAGATTGCTTTGGCTATTCGAGGTTTTTTGTATTTCCATACAAATCTTGAGATTATTTGATCTAGTTCTGTGAAAAATACTGCTGGTAGCTTGATGGGAATTGCATTGAATCTGTAGATTGCTTTGGGTAGTATACTCATTTTCACTATATTGATTCTTCCAACCCATGAGCATGGTATATTCCTCCATCTATTAGTGTCTTCTTTGATTTCTTTCATCAGTGTTTTATAGTTTTCGATATATAGGTCTTTAGTTTCTTTAGGTAGGAATATTCCTAAGTATTTTATTCTTTTCGTTGCAATGGTGAATGGAATTGTTTCCTTAACTTCTTTTTCTACTTTCTCATTATTAGTGTATAGGAATGCAAGGGATTTCTGAGTGTTGATTTTATATCCTGCAACTTTACTATATTCATTGATTAGCTCTAGTAGTTTTCTGGTCGAGTCTTTAGGATTTTCTATGTAGAGGATCATGTCATCTGCAAACAGTGAGAGTTTTACTTCTTCTTTTCCAATTTGGATTCCTTGTATTTCTTTTTCTGCTCTGATTGCTGTGGCCAAAACTTCCAGTACGATGTTGAAGAGTAGTGGTGAAAGTGGACACCCTTGTCTTGTTCCTGACTTTAGGGGAAATGGTTTCAATTTTTCGCCATTGAGGATAATGTTAGCTGTGGGTTTGTCATATATAGCTTTTATTATGTTGAGGTATGTTCCTTCTATTCCTGCTTTCTGGAGAGTTTTTATCATAAATGGATGCTGAATTTTGTCAAAGGCTTTTTCTGCATCTATTGAGATAATCATATGATTTTTATTTCTCAGTTTGTTAATGTGATGAATTACATTGATTGACTTGCGGATATTGAAGAATCCTTGCATCCCTGGGATAAAGCCCACTTGGTCATGGTGTATGATCTTTTTAATGTGTTGCTGGATTCTGATTGCTAGGATTTTGTTGAGGATTTTTGCATCTATGTTCATCAGTGATATTGGCCTGTAGTTTTCTTTTTTTGTGGTGTCTTTGTCAGGTTTTGGTATTAGGGTGATGGTGGCCTCATAGAATGAGTTTGGCAGTTTACCTTCCTCTGCAATTTTCTGGAATAGTTTCAGTAAGATAGGTGTTAGCTCTTCTCGAAATTTTTGGTAGAATTCAGCTGTGAAGCCGTCTGGACCTGGGCTTTTGTTTGCTGGAAGATTTCTGATTACAGTTTCAATTTCCGTGCTTGTGATGGGTCTGTTAAGATTTTCTATTTCTTCCTGGTTCAGTTTTGGAAAATTGTACTTTTCTAAGAATTTGTCCATTTCTTCCAAGTTGTCCATTTTATTGGCATATAATTGCTGATAGTAGTCTCTTATGATTCTTTGTATTTCTGAGTTGTCTGTCGTGATCTCTCCATTTTCATTTCTAATTTTGTTGATTTGATTTTTTTCTCTTTGTTTCTTGATGAGCCTGGCTAATGGTTTGTCAATTTTATTTATCCTTTCAAAGAACCAGCTTTTTGTTTTGTTGATTTTTGCTATGGTCTCTTTTGTTTCTTTTGCATTTATTTCTGCCCTAATTTTTAGGATTTCTTTCCTTCTACTAACTCTGGGGTTCTCTATTTCTTCCTTCTCTAGTTGCTTTAGGTGTAGAGTTAGGTTATTTATTTGACTTTTTTCTTGTTTCTTGAGGTATGCCTGTATTGCTATGAACTTTCCTCTTAGGACTGCTTTTATAGTGTCCCAAAGGTTCTGTGTAGTTGTGTTTTCATTTTCATTTGTTTCGATGCATATTTTGATTTCTTTTTTGATTTCTTCTGTGATTTGTTGATTATTCAGTAGGGTGTTGTTCAGCCTCCAAATGTTGGAATTTTTAATAGTTTTTCTCCTATAATTGAGATCTAACCTTAGTGCATTATGGTCAGAGAAGATGCTTGGAATAATTTCAATTTTTTTGAATTTATCAAGGTTAGATTTATGACCCAGAATGTGATCTATTCTGGAGAAGGTTCCGTGTGCACTTGAGTAAAAGGTGAAATTCCTTGTTTTGGGGTGAAATGTCCTATAGATATCAATTAGGTCTAACTGGTCTATTGTATCGTTTAACGTTTGCGTTTCTTTGTTAATTTTCTGTTTAGTTGATCTGTCCATAGGTGTGAGTGGGGTATTAAAGTCTCCCACTATTATTGTGTTATTATTAATTTCCCCTTTCATGCTTGTTAGCAATTGTCTTACATATTGCGGTGCTCCTATGTTGGGTGCATATATATTTATAATTGTTATATCTTCTTCTTGGATCGATCCTTTAATCATTATGTAGTGGCCTTCTTTGTCCCTTTTCACAGCCTTTGTTTTAAAGTCTATTTTATCGGATATGAGTATTGCTACTCCTGCTTTCTTTTGGTCTTTATTCGCATGGAATATCTTTTTCCAGCCCTTCACTTTTAGTCTGTATGTGTCCGTTGTTTTGAGGTGGGTCTCTTGTAGGCAGCATATATAGGGATCTTGTTTTTGTATCCATTCAGCCAGTCTTTGCCTTTTGGTTGGGGCATTCAACCCATTTACATTTAAGGTAATTATTGATAAGTATGCTCCTGTTGCCATTTACTTTATTGTTTTGGGTTCGGGTTTATACGTCCTTTTTGTGTTTCCTTTCTAAAGTCTATCCTTTAGTATTTGTTGGAGAGCTGGTTTGGTGGTGCTGAATTCTCTCAGCTTTTGCTTGTCTGGAAAGCTTTTGATTTCTCCTTCATATTTGAATGAGATCCTTGCTGGGTACAGTAGTCTTGGCTGAAGGTTATTATCTCTCATCACTTTAAGTATGTCTTGCCATTCCCTCCTGGCCTGAAGAGTTTCTATCGAAAGATCTGCAGTTATTCTTATGGGGATCCCCTTGTGTGTTATTTGTTGTTTTTCCCTTGCTGCTTTTAGTAATTGTTCTTTGTGTTTGGTCTTTGTTAGTTTGATTAAAATATGTCTTGGGGTGTTTCGCCTTGGGTTTATCCTGTTTGGCACTCTCTGGGTTTCTTGGACTTGGGTGATTATTTCCTTCCCCATTTTAGGGAAGTTTTCAACTATTATCTCCTCAAGTATTTTCTCATGGTCTTTCTTTTTGTCTTCTTCTTCTGGGACTCCTATAATTCGAATGTTGGAGCGTTTCATATTGTCTTGGAGGTCTCTGAGGTTGTCCTCATTTCTTTTAATTCGTCTTTCTTTTTCCCTCGCTGATTCATTTATTTCTACCATTCTATCTTCTATTTCACTAATCCTATCTTCTGCCTCCGATATTCTACTATTTGTAGCCTCCAGAGTGTTTCTGATCTCATTTATTGCATTATTCATTATATGTTGACTCTTTTTTATTTCTTCTAGGTCCTTGTTAAACCTTTCTTGCATCTTCTCAATCCTTGACCCCAGGCTATTTATCTGTGATTCCATTTTGATTTCAAGATTTTGGATCATTTTCACTATCATTATTCGGAATTCTTTCTCAGGTAGATTCCCTATCTCTTCCTCTTTTGTTTGGTTTGGTGGGCATGTCTCCTGTTCCTTTACCTGCTGGGAATTCCTCTGTCTCTTCATCCTGGTTATATTGCTGTGTTTGGGGTGGCTTTTCTATATTCTGGGAATTTGTGGAGTTCTCTTTATTATAGAGTTTCCTCTCTGTGTTTGGTGTTATATCACTGGTTTGTCAAAGTTTCTTGCTCAGGGAGGCTTGTGTTGGAATTCTGGTGGGTGGATCTGGATTTCCTCTCTCTGGAGTGTTGTGGCGTGTGAAGTAATGGGTTATAAGACGTCAGTGGTTTTGGAGTATTTTGAGTTGCCTATGTATTGAAGCTCAGGAGCTTGTTCTTGTATTGCTGGAGAATATGCGTGGTATGTCTTGCTCTGGAGCTTGTTGGCCCTTGGGGAGTGCTCAGTTTTAGTATAGGTATGAAGGCGTTTGATGAGCTCTAATTGGATAATGTTCCCTGTGTTCAGGAATTCTTTGTTGATCACAGGATTTGGGATTACGCCTCCTGATTCTGGTTTTCAGATTTATTTTTACAATAGCCTCATGATTTCTCCATCTATTCAGCACTATTGTTAAAACATCTGGGTTAATGATGATTTTTTTTTCCACTTTGAGGGTCGTCCCTAGAGGATCGCTGAGTTACTTGGAGGAGAGGAGAGGGAGGGGGTAGTTAGAGGTGAGTGGAATGGGATGAGGTGGAATCGAAAGAGGAAAAAGCAAACTAGCCCGTAACCACTTTCTTGTGTGTGCTCCAAAGTCTGGACCTCTCAGAGGTGGTCACAGAGTTATACATGGAAAAGGAGAGGGAGGAAGTAGATAGAGATGGTCAGGAGGATGAAAGAGGGAGATGCAAAGGAGGGATACAGATCTGGCCAGTGACCAGTTCTCTGAGAATTCTCCACCTTCGGGAGCAGATAGAGATTAATAGAGTTGGGTAGAGAAGAGGAAGGGGAGGGATGAGACAAAAGCCACCTGGTGTAGAAAAGAGAGATTCCAAATGGGGAGAGAGTGGTCAAGCCAGTAGTCTCTCACTCATGTAAAATTGGGTACTGAAGATTAGGTGTTTAAATGTACAAAATTGTCAACAAATACCAAAATGTTGAGATTAAAAATCTGGAGTAGGGATTGGATTTTCAAAGATAAAATATTAAAGGTAAGAAAAAGAAGGATAGAAAAATTTTAAAAAATGAGAAAAAAATAGTAAAAATAGAATAAACTAAAAGATTCCAGAATTATTAAAAGACAACTTCCACCACCAATATGACTATATACAGCATTTGCTTTAAAGAAAGGTTTTTTTCTTTTTTTTTGTAAAATAGTAATAGGTTATAAAGATAATAAATAGAAATATAGAAGACTTAAAAGTTTTAGCAAGTTTAGAAAAAAAGAAAAAGTAAAGAAAACACATTTAAAAAAGAAAAATATTCAAAGAAATATAAAAACATTCTTAAAAAAAATCACGCTTCCACATCATCCTCCTCATCTCCCCCCAAAATAATTTGATCATAAAAGTAGTAATGGTATATCTGGTGCTTTCTCTCTCATTGTAGACTGTGTGGGGTCGCTACCAAGGCAGTTCCCTCTGTTTGACTTCCTCTGTTTGCTGGTCTCTTCCATGTCTGATTTCCATCTTGACATAGGGAGGGTGGTGGTGGACTCTGCACTGGGCTTGCCCCTTCTTGCTCCTTGGGATAACCTTGTGGGGCCTGCCCTATGCTTCGTGCACTTCTCTGGTCTTTCATTCAGGATTGGTGGTCAGGAAGCCCTCCGAGACTTGCATTTGGTTGAACAGAGGCTTTGTTCCCTTCCCAGGTCTGAGTGGCTTGGGAGTTTGGCACGCGCTATTGCAACTTCTGGGCTTCTGGTTGCTCAATTTTCTGGGAGCTCCACCGGGGTTCTTTCTCAGGCAGATGATGACTGTTCAGAGCCCCCCAGCAGTTTCAATAGCAAAGAAATCAGTTCGCAATTTGGTAGGTAATGTCACTCTTGAGCTGCGATTGACCCCTTCCAGCACTTAAGGCTCTGGCTGCCTGTTGCCGGAGGGGGATGGTCTGTAGCCGGCTATTGCCAATCCATCCTTGTGTTCGAGCGTTCCGCGTGTTGGCTATCCCACAGTCTGGTTTGCTAGACCAAGATAGTTCTTTCTAGCCACGCGCGGACCCGATTCTGGCCTGGTTATGCCCGTTTTCGAGATAAACCCTGTAGCCTCCGTCTCCCACAGCCCAATCCTTTGAAAGCTCTGTCGAGGGCGTGCTCCTCCCTGCCCAACCCCCACTGCTGTCAGACGCAGGCATTTGAGCTGCTTATCCGCTGGGGATTATACTTTTGAATTCATAATCTGTTGGTTTTAATTATTTATTTATTTATTCTTCCTTACCTTTATGTTGCCCTCTGTGCTTCCAGGGCTGGCCCCATACACAGCTGTGAGAATACTCCCCTATTTTAGGGAACCTCTCTTTTTAAGAGTCTCTTCCTGGGACAGGATTCCCTTCCCAGGACGGGATTCCCTTCCCTGGACGGGGCTTCCTCCCTACCTCATTTGTCTCTGTCTTCATCGTATGTCTTAATTCCTACCTGGTTTTGAAGCCAATGATCCTCTATGGTGGATGCCTGATGTCCTCTGCCAGCAGTCAGAAGTTGTTTTGTGGAATTTACTCAGCTTTGAAGTGTTCTTTTGATGAAGTAGTTAGGGAGAAAGTGTTCTCCCTCTCCTATTCCTCTGCCATCTTTTTTCATCCCCCCAGAGTTTTAGAACTACACATGTGACTGTTTACAGCCTCCCAACCGCGAGAGGCACAGGAAGCTTAAAACATCTTAAAGGTATACAGTTTTTTAAAGAGCTAAGAATTATATTGGTGAAGGATTTCATTGTTGAATTAATGATTGCTGCCAGGCCTTCATATCCTTTATCTTTTAGGCACCTGGGAGGATATTAATCAATGTAATTGGAATTCAGAAATAGCGATATAGTAGTTTTGATGTTAACAATACTAGACTTTTGAGTTAATTAATTTTTTCTTTGCTATAAATCATTATACTCCTCTCTCTTTTTTCTAAATCATTGTATCCTTGCTATGTAAGAATGTAACCTTATTTATTGCTTTCCGAGAGTGGCACCAGACTTTGGAAAGAACAATAATTTTAGGGCAAATAAGTTTTCTGGTTGATGGACCCTTATCAGAAAATGGCCATAAAATGCTAATAGGCCTCCTGGACAGAAGATGATGTAAATCACCTAAGACCTGTGTATACAGATAGGTATGCAGAGAAAAAGCCTGGTCTCAATAAGAGTCAGTGTTGCTGACCCTACATGACTGAATTTTCCATTGTTCTCTATGTACAGCTTAAGGTATATAAGCCCTCTGGAAAATAAAATTTGAGGCCTCGTCTCATCATTGCTTAGCTCCCTGTGTCAATTCTCTTTTTCTTTCTCTCTCTTATTCTTTACAGGCTGATCCATTGGAGCACAGGGATTACTGTGTTCACTTGTCTGCCTAGGCTTCTAAGACCCACATGAGAGGGAGCCCAAGGCGGGTCACCCTCCACTATTCAAGCAGGCACCTGTGGCCTATGTGAACAGTGTAAGTCTTTTGTCTTGGGGCTTTATCGGCTTTCTGCATAAACCAAGGAATAACAGCATCTTTCTTTCCTCAATTTTCTTACCTGTTTTCTTATTTCTCTATTTATCTCTAGGGCTATAAATCTATATCTATATACCTCTCTCACCTCACTGTCCAAGCTTTGGATATCCTGGATCCTACTGGGGCTGCTCTAAGGTAGTCTAGCCCAATGAAACTATGAGACATGCCATTTAGGGCCACCCAGGGTGAATTGGACATTGTGGAGAATTGTGGCAAAGGGTAGTCCATTGGAGAAGGGAAATAGAAAAGTACTTCAATATTCTTGATTTGAAAACCCTATAAACACTATTAAAAAACAAAAGAACAGGACACTGAAAGATGAACTCTTCAGGTTGGTAGGTGCCCTATATGCTTCTGAATATCAGTGAAGAAGTAACTCCAGAGATAAGAAGAGATGGAGCCAAAGCAAAAACAACACCCAACTGTGTGTATGACTGGTGACAAATGTAAAATTTGATACTGTAAAGAATGATATTTCATAGGAACCTAGAATATTAGGGTCATGAATGAAAGTAAATCGGAATTCATCAAACAGAAGATGACAAGTGTGAATATCAGACTTACAGGACTTAGTGAAATAAAGTTCACTAGAATGGAATAATTTAATTCAGATGACCATTCAGAAAGCCCAATGAAATATCCAGGCATTGTGATAAAGCCTCATTTTCCACTTAATTATTTCAGCATAGAAAGTGAAACTATGGAGGGGAACATGAAAATTTATTATTGAAATAAGATAAATGTAGAAATTTGTTGGAATCACGAACATAAATATTAATCTACCTTATCCTGCCTGACCAGGCTCCTAATTTGTAGATCAGTTGTAATTAGTATGACTTTCATATAACGAAGATGGCTGATGAGTTGACCTTGAAAGAGAAATAGCAGGTGCATCAATGATTGTTGGCACTGGGAACCAAGCCTGCCAGTTGCAGTTTAGGAAAATTATCCCCATGGGCTGACATATCACTGTATCTAACTACAAAGGTAAGGCTGATAATCAGTCAAAATCTTTTATCTGTAATGGTGATACNNNNGTGGTACTGAGGAGTAGAAATATTCATAGTTATAAAATTTTCACTGTAACCATTTGTTTGATTGTAGCTGCTCTGTGAGTGCTGATGTAAAAAGATCAACATATTTTATTTTATTTTTTTCAAACTTTATTTTTTTATTTTTTATTTTTTAATACTTTATTCTACTTTACAATACTGTATTGGTTTTGCCATACATTGACATGAATCAGACACAGTTGTACACGATCTCCCAATGCCATAGCCCATTCCCACCTTCCACCCCACACCATCTCCCCGGATCATCTCGTACACCAGCCCCAAGCATCCTGTATCCTGTATTGAACATAGACTGGTGCTTCATTTCTTATATGATAGTATACATGTTTCAGTGTCATTCTCCCAAATCACCCCACGCTCTCCCTCTCCCTCAAGAAACTATAAGTAAGATGAAAAGACAGCCTTCTGAATGGGAGAAAACAACAGCAAATGAAGCAATTGACAAACAACTAATCTCAAAGATATACAAGCAACTTATGCAGCTCAACTCCAGGAAAATAAATGATCCAATCAAAAAATGGGCCAAAGAACTAAATAGTAATTTCTCCAAAGAAGACATACGGATGGCTAACAAACACATGAAAAGATGCTCAACATCACTCATTTTCAGGAAATGCAAATCAAGACCACAATGAGGTACCATTTCACACCAGTCAGAACGGCTGTGATCCAAAAGTCTACAAGCAATAAATGCTGGAGAGGATGTGGAGAAAAGGGAACCCTCTTACACTGCTGGTGGGAATGCAAACTAGTACAGCCATTATGAAAAACGGTGTGGAGATTTCTTAACAAATTGCAAATAGAACTGCCTATGACCCAGCAATCCCACTGCTGGGCACACACACCAAGGAAACCAAAATTGAAAGAGACACAAGTACCCCAATGTTCATTTCAGCATTGTTTATAATTGCCATGACATGGAAACAACCTAGATGTCCATCAGCAGATGAATGTATAAGAAAGATGTGGTACATATACACAATAGAGTATTACTCGGCCCTTAAAAAGATCAACATATTTTAAACATCAGTTTGATCTATCACAATTCGCTCTTTCAGTCTAACTGACATTAATAATGAAGAAAAAAATCACTTTGAATTGGGGCACATGTATAAGCAACAATCTGGCTGGTAGAAGTCTTTCATAGGAAAGAGAAACTTGAACTTGTGGAGGCTGAAAATACACATTCATCTAATTTCATGAAAAGTCCAAGATATATGATCATCCACATTACTCCCTCCTTTAAAATGCTTCATCTTGTAATCTCGAACTAATTAAAGTACTAGAGAGAAATGTTTAGTGACAACACTTCCTTTCATTCTTATTAAAAGTTTGGGATAGCATCAACTAACATTTGGATTAAGATAAAACTTCAGCCAAAATCAAAAAAGAAAATTAGTAGTGACTTTTAAAACAAGATAAAATAGAGAAACAAATCTAAGCTAAAAATATTGATTACTTTAAGCATTCAAAGATAATAGCCTCAAATAATACACCTCCTTTAATAGTTTAAATACTTACCTATTCAAATTTATTTTGATCCTCATGTAACTATATACTGTATATCTATACCAAATGGCCTTTTAAGAGGCTTTGGGATTTCTTGCTGCTTTGAAGTTACCAGGGGAACTTAAAATTTAAATTTGTTAGACTTAAAATGTCTCAATCCCAAGCTGTTCTCAACTTGAAAATAATAGAAAAAATATTTTAGAAAGATGTTTTCTCAATTTTAGGTCAGTTTTAACCACCTATGTTAACATAATTAATGATTCACTATATTAAATCATATATATTTCCTATAATAATGGAAATTTACGGAATGCCTTTCTCAAAACAGAGACTGCTTTTTCTCCTTCCAGACAGTCAACTAGTGAAGCAAATCTTTGAAAAAGCTGTTGCATTTTGCTAAACTCTTAAAGATGAAGCTAGTGTACTGAACTTTTTATACTATTAGTTTTACAAAATACTGAATGGGCCCTTTTGTNCTTTTGTCTCAAGACTTTTTTCTAGAAGGGTTCTTCATTAACCACTGTAGAAATGTCACTTTTAGAAATCCCAGGGATAATCTCCTTCATAATGGACTGGTCGGATCTCCTGGCAGTCCAAGGGATTCTCAAGAGTGAGTCTTCTCCAACACCACTGTTCAAAAGCATCGGTTCTTCAGAGCTCAGACTTCTTCACAATCTAACTCTCACATTCATACATGACCACAGGAAAAACTATAGCCTTGACTAGAGGGACCTTAGTTGGTAAACTAATGTCTCTGTTTTTGAATATGCTATCTATGTTGTGTGCAGTAAAGTCAGTCAATTGAATGTGGATTGCCCTGAAGGCAGGAGTAGTGCTTATTGCAGGGGATAGCAAGGAATCCAAGCTTAGCTAGTGCTTAAAAGATCCACACTCCACAAAAGCCTTCAGGGAGTGGCTTTTAAAGGCAGAGTGAGGGTGGGTCAGGGGGTGTTTGTGATCAGTTTTAGGATATTCTTCTAATATGTGTTACTGGGGAAATTGAGACCCATCACAATCACCTGTCTGGTTCCAATGATGCTGCTACATGTGTACTTCAGGCTTTCAGCATGGCCAGGACTTCAGTACCTATAAGATTTCTCACAGGATATGGCTCAGAATATTATTCATAGCCCTGTGGAGGAACTAAATGTACTTGACTTTTTGTAATGGCTAAATCATTATTATATTGTATTGCTTGACAATTTTCCTTTTTTATTTCTGTCTTTTTTTTCCCCTTCTCTGATTAGAGCTACTCTTGGAACTCAGTGAAGTCTGAAATCCCCTACTTCTCTCTCACATTTTTCATACCTTTCATTCTTAAGTAGGTACGCTTCAAATGATAAAATTAATATAGTGTTGGAATGAGAGATTGAATATAAATGTAGCATAAAATCTTATTTGCAGGTTCAGTTTACTTTCGCATACCCCCAAGTCTTAGAGGGAAGGAGCCAACAACAGCTGTGGCTATTTCCTTTTGAAATTTAGCATATAGTTGGAAATAAACCTGAAATCTAATCTTTGCATCAACATTTTGTATTGGGAAAACATTATAGATCTCTTTTTCTTCATAAAACCTTGAAAAGANTGAAAAGTAGTAAACATTTATAAAAAGGAAAGCAGAGAATGCTCCAAAAAGTCCTCATATTTTAGATGCAACCAAGGAAATAAAATTTCAAGTATTTCCTCTTTAGATGTACTAAAAAACCAGGTAGGCTTTTGAAGCATTCTATACCTGCATCTTAGTGTTTTTTTTTTTTATTACTGTTACACAAAACAGGAATTATAAGCCAGTATACATCTCAGAATACTCATCTCATATGCTAGTAAAGTAATGTTCAAAACTCTCCAAGCTATTCTTCAGCAATATATGAATTGTTAAATTCCAGATGTTTAAACTGTTTTTGGAAAAGGCAGAGGAAAAAGAGATCAAATTGCCAACGTCTCCTGCATTATTGAAAAACCAAGTGAGTTCCAGAAAAATCATATATTTCTGCTTTATTGACTAAGCCAAAGGCTTTGACTATGTGGATCACAATACACTCTCGAAAATTTTGAAAGAAATGGGAATACCAGACCACCTTACCCTCCTCTTGTGAAACCTATATGCATGTAAGAAAGTGACATTAGAACTGGACATGGAACAATAGACTGGTTCCAAATAAGAAAAGGAATACATCAACACTGTATGTTGTCACCCAGACTATTTCATTTATATGCAGAGCACATCATGAGAAATGCTGGGATGGAGAAAATACAACCTGCAATCAATATTGCAAAGAGAATTATCAGTAACTTCAGAAATGCAAATGACACCTCTCTTTAGGCAAAATAAATAAATAAAATGAAGAACTGAAGAGCCTCTTGATGAAAGTGATGGAGAGTAGAAAAAAAAAAGTTAGTTTAAAGCTCAACATTCAGGAAACTAAGATAATGACATATACACACATACACACACATTTACTTTTTCATTTGGTTCTACAAGGCTTTAATTGCTCCATGTGGAATCTAGTTCTCTGACAAGGGATCAAACATGGAACCTCTGATTTGAGATCATGGTGTTAAAAGGTTGTTGTTTGATAATGCAAAGATGCTGGAATTCTATGCCCCAGAGGAGAATAATTCAATCCAGGGCCAGAGACGTGGCTTGACCTCTCAGAGTTTCTGTGTAATAAAGTTTTATTAAAGTATAAAAGAGATAGAGAAACCATCTGACATAGGCATCAGAAGGGGGCAGAAAAAGTAACCCCCTTGCTAGTCTTCAGCTGGATGTTATATACTCATTAGCAGTCTGTTAGTAAAAGAAAAGAATGTCTTAAAACTCAGAATAGCACCAGGCCCCTCAACCATCAGATGCATTTTGAGATAATCTTGGCACCAAATGGTTTATCCTGGGCCATAAAATGATTAACTTGAATCTTGAAGAGGGGCAGATCACCAGACAAATAGTTTTGTTTACATAGATTAGGGGAACAATATCTGAGTATAACTTACTGGTTTGTCAAGTAGGTTCTGAGTCATTAGGTGGAGCTGACTTAGAGACAGAGTTTGGTGTAAACGCATGCATAGCTTAAGACAAATATTTCCATAAGAAAAAGGCATTGGCTATCTCTAGATCTGAGAATAATTGACTTCAGGTGAAACCACCTGTCATTATGGTAACATAGTCTTTTAAGAGAAATCTCCTTTAAATTTGTGTAGAGAAGGAAAAAATATTGCTAGTTTGTTTCCTCCTGATGCTTAAGAGAGATAAAAATGTCTGACACTTGTAGGCTATTTCCTCCATTTGGAGACCCCTGGTTTTCCTCCTGCCTGTTATCCTCTCAGTGTCTTACTCACTGGATCACTAAAGAAGGCCCCTGTTGTTGACTTTTATTATGATCACCATGCAGAATGGAGTGAAATGATACTTCATTGTAGTTTGGATTTGTGTGTCTTTACTATGTTAACTTTACTTTCTTGGGCTCTGAAAACACTGCAGATGGTGACTGCAGCCATGAAATTAAAAGACGCTTACTCCTTGGAAGAAAAGTTATGACCAACTTAGATAGCATATTCAAAAGCAGAGACATTACTTTGCCAACTAAGGTCCATCTAGTCAAGGCTATGGTTTTTCCTGTGGTTATGTATGGATGTGAGAGTTGGACTCTGAAGAAGGCTAAGCACCGAAGAATTGATGCTTTTGAACTGTAGTGTTGGAGAAGACTCTTGAGAGCCCCTTGGACTGCAAGGAGATCCAACCAATCCATTCTGAAGGAGATCAGCCCTGAGATTTCTTTGGAAGGAATGATGCTAAAGTTGAAACTCCAGTACTTTGGCCTCCTCATGAGAAGAGTTGAACCACTGGAAAAGACTCTGATGCTGGGAGGGATTGGGGGCAGGAGGACAAGGGGACGACCAAGGATGAGATGGCTAGATGGCATCACCGACTCGATGGATGTGACTCTGAGTGAACTCTGGGAGTTGGTGATGGACAGGGAAGCCTGGAGCCGTGTGATTCAGGAGGTTGCAAATAATAGGACACGACTGAGCAACTGAATTGAACTGAACTGAACTCAACTACGTTGAGCTAATTTTTGTTATATTCAGTTTCTGGAGAGTTTTTTTTTTTTTTTTAATTTTATCACATATGCTTGTTGAATTTTATCAAAGTGTTTTTTTTTTTTGGCATTTACTGAAGTGATCATATGGTTTTAATCCTTAAATTTATTATGTTGTATCTGATATTTTAACACGCAGATACTGGAGAGTATTTTCACATTTAGGGAAAACCTCACTCAATAATGCTGTTTGATACTTGGTAATGTTTTGCTGTATTCTTCTTCAGAGTATTTTATTGAGGATGTTTGCCTCTATATTTATTTATGTGATATTGGTCTATAATTTTCCTTTTCTCTGTTATCTTTGACTTTGTTATCAGGCTGATACTTTACTTGTAGAATCAGTCTGTAGATTTTCCTACCACTGTAGTATTTTGGAAGATTTTCAGAGGTATATGAATGAGTTAACATTTATCTTAATGGTTCAAAAACACCTGTGAAGTCATCTGGACCTGGAATGTTGTCAACTGGAAATTTTTTTTGTAACAGTTTCAATGTTAGTCCTTGTGATGGTGTGTTTATATTTTTTTTTTGTTTCCTCTCAGTTGAGTTTCTAAGAATTAGTCTGTGGTGTCCAGATTATAAATTTTATTGGTTTTAATTGTTTTCTTGTAGTCTTGAAAGATCCTTTGATATTTTTTGTGCTATCAGTTATATTATCTCTTTTCTCATGTATAACTTTATTGATTTCAGTGTTCTCCCTATTTTGTTGATGAGTCTGGCTCATGTTTTAGGTATTTTCTTTATGCTTTCCAAGAGTCCCATTTTAGTATTAGTGATCTTTGCTATTGTTTTCATATTTTTTAAAAATTTCCTGTTCTATTCCCTAGGATTTTTTTTTTTCAAAACTAATTTTGGGTTCTGTGTTTATTCTTATTTATCTCATTCCTTTAGTATTAAGGTTACACTGATTAATTGAGACATTTCTTTGTTATAAACTTTACTGATTTCTTCATTAATTTCTTGCTTTTCAGTTTTTTCTTTATTATTTATGTTTTTGTTTTGCTCTGCCACACACGAATGACATGTAAATCATAACATTATGGTAAAAAAAAATGCCTGCTACAATTTTGATTATTTTAAATTTACCAAGGCCTGATTTGTCCTCCAGTTGGTGATTTATCAAGAGATATTTCATTTGCCCTTGAGAAGAAACTGCATCCTGCTGGGTTTTTTTGACATCTACTTAAGTATCAACTAAATTTTTAGGTATATTATGTTATTTAAAGGACTTACCTGGTGGTTCAGATGGTAAAGTGTCTGTCTACAATTCGGGAGACCTGGGTTTGATCCCCAAGTCAGGAAAATTCCCTGGAGAAGGAAACAGCAACCCACTCCAGCACTCTTGCCTAGAAAATCCCATGGATGGAGGAACTTGGTGCAGGCTACTGTCCATGGGGTCTCAAAGAGTCAGGCACATCTGAGTCAATTCACTTCTGTATGTTAAAGTTTACGTTTTTTTTTTTTTTTAATACTTCATTTCTAAATTGGAAGATCAGTTCAGTTCAGTTCATTTCACTTCAGTCGTTCATTCATGTCTGACTCCTTATGAACCCATGAATTGCAGCACGCCAGGCCTCCCTGTTCATCACCAACTCCCGGAGTTCACTCAGACTCACGTCCATCAAGTCAGTGATACCATCCAGCCACCTCATCCCCTGTTGTCCCTTTCTGCTCGTGCCCTCAATGCCTCCCAGCATCAGAGGCTTTTCCAATGAGGCAACTCTTCGCATGAGGTGGCCACAGTACTGCAGTTTCAGTTTCAGCATCATTCCCTCCAAAGAAATCCCAGGGCTAATATTCAGAATGGACTAGTTGGATCTCCTTGCAGTCCAAGGGACTATCAAGAGTCTTCTACAAACACCACAGTTCAAAATATCAATTCTTTGGCGCTCAACGTTCTTCACAGTCCGACTCTCACATCCATACATGACCACTGGAAAAACTAGAGCCTTGACTAGATGGAACTTTGTTAGCAAAGTAATGTCTCTGCTTTTGAATATGCTGTCTAGGTTGGTCATAAATTTTCTTCCAAGGAGTAAGTGTCTTTTAATTTCATGGCTGCAGTCACCATCTGCAGTGATTTTGGAGCCCCTCAAAATAAAATCTGACACTGTTTTCACTGTTTCCCTGTCTATTCCCCATGAAGTGATGGGACCAGATGCCATGATGTTAGTTTTCTGAATGTTGAGCTTTAAGCCAACTTTTTCACTTTCCACTTTCACTTTCATCAAGAGTCTTTTTAGTTCCTCTTCACTTTCTGCCATAAGGGCATTGTCATCTGCATATTCAATAATTACTCTCAATTTTTTTCAGTGACACTTTCAATTTCCTCTTTAATTATATCGTATGTGTTTCTACCTTCTTCATTTTTCTTTTCTTTTTTTTTTTTTGGCTGAAATATACTTTACTGTCTTCACACTTGTTTACCTTACTATGTTACTGTTTTTTTTTCTTCCCAGGATGAAGATTGTAGTATTTGATTCCATTTTGTGTCACGAGTTGCTAAACTTGTTCCAGTGTTTTGTGTGTCCTTGGAGGGGGAGGCACTGATAATTACATTCTTGTGGCCAGAGCTAATGCTTCTCTCTCTCATGGCAGGATTGTCAGTGGAGTCTTTTGCAGGTATGTATGGGTTTAGCCTGGCTTTAGACAGTCCATCTGTGAATGATGTGACTTGTGTTTTTGTCTTGATTTTTTTTGTGTGGTGTGAGGCAGCTGGTCTGGATAGTATAGATTTTTGGTGGAATCAGTTCTTAGTTTCAGATGGAGGCCTTCATAGAGACTCTCATCAATTAATATTCACTGGAGCCAACAATTATCTGGTAGTCTATGATCCTTGATACCATGCTGAAACCCTAGATGTTCAGGCCCAACTTCTGGTCAGAGAATCAAGATCACATAGTAAAAAAATAGACAAACGAAAAAAAGTGGAAGACAGAAAAATGGCAGGAAATAAAAACCAAACCACAAGTAAAATAACACAAGAGATAATTACAATAGGGAAGAACACAGAATCAACAGGAGGTCCAAGCAAATAACATGCAAGACAGAAAACAACACCAGAGCAGAGTGCCACCTGAAGAATAAAGGAAAAAAAAATCTGATGAAATGACAAGAGCTTTCCCACAAAACAAAAGAAAATCACAGTTAATATAGAAACATATACTTATTAGAACCAAAATGAGAAGAAACAACATCAACAAAAGGTACAGAAAGCAGGACAACAAAGTACACAATATATACCTACAAAAATAAATATATTATTTAAACAATCTTAAAACATCAAATAAGCAAAAATAATAAGATAGCCTACAAGTGAGAAAAATAGTGAATGCCACANCACACAGGACAGCAAAACATCCTAAGTATAGTGAATGTTACCTAGTGTCTCTGCATCAGTGTTCTGGTTCTGAACATGAGCCACAACACAGCTCCACCACTCAGAGAAGCTCAGCCAAATGTGGGCAGAGCTGAACTCTGAATCTTCTGCAGGGACAGGTCAGACTTTAATTTGGGATAACTCTTAATTTTTCTTAGGGCTTCCAGATCCTGGGTATTTTCATTCATTAGAAATCTATTGTTTGTTTGTATCCCATAGAGAAAATGTCTGCACAGTTGATTGTGTGTATTTAAGCCTCAAGATGCTCAGACGGTGGAAAAGTTTTCAATCCTTTTCCTTATTGCCCTGATCCTGAGTCTCAGATGTAGTTTTATGACAACCTCTCCATTTGGTTACCAGAGGAGGCTGCCCTAAGATCCTTATGGAGCACTTGGGCCTGCCTTGGTGAGCACAGGAGGAAGTGGTACAGCTGCTTGGATTGTTGGAACACTGGTGATGTCAGCTTTTCTTAGGAGCCAGCAAGCACTGGAAGAAAAGTTAGGGCCCAATGGGATCATCTTTTAGCCTGTGGCAGCAGAAACATGAGTGGTAGTTCTGGTGAGTCTTTTTTTTAATTGTCTGATAGTATGTCTTAACATGTGGCAAGAGGGAGAAATTCAGTGCTGTCCGACCTCCTTTGTGTAAGCCCTAAAGTCAAGGTTATTTGTCAGTATGGGATTTTTTGAAGGACATTCCTTTCTATACACTTTGTCTTCTCAGATATATCATTCCATCTCCACACAGTCAAAAAATGTTCCCTCCCAGGTTGGCTTTCTAATCACATGTTTCATCTTCCAGGCCCTATGTACACACTACTCGACCTGCATTGCAGTTTGGGACATGCAAGACCACACCACACATTCTCTGTTTGATTCTCACTCTAGGCAAACTAAATTTTTCGCATTTTTACCATGCTTACTTTCAGTCAAAAGTAATTCAACTTTAGTGACATGACTTACCTGAATCCTCAATCTATTTCCTGCTTCTCCATCTCCCACCCCAGGACACAGGCTTGGTTCTATTCCTCTTGTCCTCCTCCCATCTTCTCTCCATTCTTCACCATTATGTCTGCTTTCAATATAGTCCTCTCTGTTGAGCAAGGTCTTCTGTCAATATACATCTGATGCTCTGGAGGAACTATTGCCTTTATAGAAGGATTATTTGTGATGTCTCCATGGAAAGAATTGCAGTCAATGTCCTCTTATTTTCTGCCAAATCAGATCTTCTGATTTTCTTTCTAGGCAAAGTCAGTAATTTCTTTTGGCATACTGGTGAAGCAACAAACTTTAGTTGACAGAATTAATCTGTTTGGGGGGGGGAGGTTACATACAAACACACGTAACTGGCTCATCAGTGATTTTGAACTTGTTAATAAGCACATTTATTTTTCCTGAAATATCTGGTTAAAGAGGTATTGTCATCAGCTTGAAGATGCACAATTATTTTCCAGATAAGAGATGGTACAGGAATCGGGCTCAAAATCAGTTCCTGAAAATATCTAGCTATTTGTCAAACTGTCCATACATTTTCCCAGAGCACAGATTCCTTATTTCTACCTGGGAAACTTAACTGTTTAAGTGAGTGTCAAAGGTCAGAGACTGGCAAGGGCATAATTTAATTCTTGTAGAAGAAGATGGCAAGTGTCCAGGAATATAAGAGCACATAGATAATAGACTGAAAAAGAGAGAGAGAAAGAAAAAAAAATATACAACAACAATTAAAAAGAACAGGCAGTTATAAATAGTCATAGATATTTAATTTTATAGGTAAACCTTAATTAGAGTTTGGATCATAGAAACAGCAAAGGGGTTTCATAAACATCTACATCAACTGTATTGTCTCTGATATTGGGTTTGACTATGTGTGGAAATGAAGTATTCAGTCGTGTCTGCCTCTTTATGACCCCATAGCCTGCAGCCTACCACTTCCTTCTCCTGAGGATTTTCCAAACTTGGGGATCCAAAGTGGATCTGCCCCATTGTAGGCACATGCTTCACCTTCTGATCCACCAGGGATGTCTTTAGACTGTGTGGGTAACAATAAATTGTAGGAAATGCTTAAAGAGATAAGAATACCAGATCACTCTACTTGTTTCCTGGGAAGCGTGCATGTAAGTCAAGACACAACAATTGGAACTGGACAAGGAACATTGAACTGGTATAAAACACGGAACACAATGCATCAAGACTATATATTGTCACTCAGCTTATTTGACTTCTGTGCAGAGTACATCATGGAAAGTCACTTGCTTAAAGAATCTGAAGCTGGAAACAAAATTACTGTGTGAAGTATGAATAACCTTCATTATAAGATGACCACACACAAATGTCTGAAAAACACTAGAAACTAAAGAGCTTTCTGATGAAGGTGAAAAGAGAGAGGGGAAAAGCTGAATTAAAATTCAATATAAAAACAAACAAACACAAAGTAAGATCATGAAATTCGGTCCCATTATTTTGAGATATTTTGATGGGGGTACACTTGAATTAGTGACACTTTCACTTTTTTGACCTTCTATATCACTGCAATGCCAAAGAATGCTCAACAATTGCACTCATCTCACACACTAGTAAAAGTAATTCTCAAGCCAGGCTTCACCAATACATGAACTGTGAACTCAAATGTTCAAGCTAGTTTTAGAAAAGGCAGAGGAACCTGAGATCAAATAGCCAACATCCACTGGATCATCAAAAAAGCAAGAGAGTTCCAGGGGGGAAAAATAAGCATCTATTTCTGCTTTATTGACTATGTCAAAACCTTTGACTGAGGGGACCACAATAAACCGTGGAAAATTCTGAAAAAGATAGGAATACCAGATCATCTGATATGCCTCTTGAGAAGCCAATATACAGGTCAGGAAGCAACAGTTAGAACTGGACATAGAAAAAGAGACTGGTTCCAAATAGGAAAAGGAGTATGTCAAGCTATATATTGTCACCCTGTTTATTTAATTATATGCAGAGTACATCATGAGAAACCCTGGGCTGGAAGAACCACAGGCTGGAATCAAGATTGCTGGGAGAAATATCAATAACCTCAGATATGCAGGTGACACCACCCTTATGGCAGAAAGTGAAGAGGAGCAAAAAAGTCTCTTGATGAAAGTGAAAGTAGAGAGTGAAAAAGTTGGCTTAAAGCTCAACATTCAGAAAACTAAGATCATGGCATCTGGTCTCATCACTTCATAAGAAATAGATGGGGAAACAGTGGAAACAGTGTCAGACTTTATTTTAGGGGGCTCCAAAATTACAGCAGATGATGACTGCAGCCATGAAATTAAAAGACACTTACTCCTTGGAAGAAAAGTTATGATCAACCTAGATAGCATATTCAAAGCAGAGACATTACTTTGCTGACTAAGGTCCACCTAGTCAAAGCTATGGATTTTCCAGTGGTCATGTATGGATATGAGAGTTGGACTGTGAAGAAAGCTGAGTGCCAAAGAATTGATGCTTTTGAACTGTGGTGTTGGAGAAGACTGTTGAGAGTCACTTGGGCTGCAAGGAGATCCAACGAGTCCATTCTGAAAGAGATCAACCCTGGGATTTCTTTGGAGGGAATGATGCTGAAGCAGAAACTCCAGTGTTTTGTCCACCTCATGCCAAAGTTGACTCATTGGAAAAGTCTCTAATGTTGGGAGGCATTGGGGGCAGGAGCAGAAAGGGACAACAGAGGATAAGATGGCTGGATGGCATCACTGACTCGATGGATGTGAGTCTGAGTGAACTCTAGGAGTTGGTGACGGACAGGGAGGCCTGGAGTGCTGCTATTCATTGGGTAACAAAGATTCAGAATCAACTGAGTGACTGAACTAAACTTACTGATATCACTGATGGATGTGAATGCAGCCATGAAACTAAAAGGCACTTGCCCTTTGGATGAAAATCAATCACCAATCTAGACACCACATTACACTCTCCTGTGAGATTACTGAAAATGACCTGAATAGTCAAAACTTATTTTCAGGAGTATTATAAGAAGGAGTGAGTGGGACCACAAGAACTGATGGCCAAAATATGGATGCTTTGCAACATTAGGGCTGGAGGAGTGGTGTGAGAGTTCTGTGATGAGCATGCAGTTCAAATTAGTAAAGCTTGAAGGAAAGCTTGACTATTCTCAGAAGTACTGATGCTAAACATGAAGAGCCAATATATCGGCCACCTGACATCAAGAGCAAAATCACCGGGAAGAAACGGATGGTGGGAAAGATTGAGTGTAGCAGAAGGGAATGACAGAGGGTGAGATGGTTACAAAGCATCACTGACTCAAGGGTCATGGGTTTGATAAAACTCTGGGAGATTTGAAGGGCAGGCAAATACCGGGTTCTTGCTGTGCATGGAGTCCCAAGAGTCAGACAAGTCTTAGTGACTGAACAACATCATATAGTACTGGCAGTGCTCGAGAGATGGTTCAGATAGTATGTTAAGTCTGCCATTGTACTTGGGATGATAAGTGAGATTCAGGACAATTAGAAAGAACACATATCTTGTCAGTTTCCTCCTTTTTCTCCTTAATATTGTACTTCTCACAATGTCTTTTGAGAGCTTCCCAGAAAAGGAGAATTCCTGCAGTATTATATGGTATCCTGAAATGGAAACTTTATTCCATCTGCCACTTGGATCTACAGTCTTGGCCTTAGGCAGAAGTGCCGGGAGCCAATGTGAGGAATCCTGCCAGTGACAAGGTCATGAGGAAGGAAGCCTGAAAATACACAAGGATGTGATCAGGCTTCAGGTGTTCCCATTGGAATTTCCTGAGCATGTACCCCAAACCCAAAAATCTGTCAGCTTTTGTACTCTACTCTTCTGATATTCTCTGGAAAAAGTCAAATCAGGGCTTTCGTCTTCCCATTTGAAAGGGATGTTTCAGTTAACCCCCTCTGATAGCTCTCTAGCTTGCCTAACAGGTTCCCCTGGACCTCTTAGAGCTTGTGAATTGCTTACAGCCCCCCAACCTCAAGAGGCACAAAGCTTAAAAGCATCTTAAAGATACAGAGCCTTTTCTAAAGAGCTAAAAATCATATTGGTGATGGATTTGACTGTTGACTCAATTATTGCTGCCAGACCTCCATATTCTTTATTTTTTAGGCATCTGGGAGGATGTTAATCAATGTAAATGGGATATGGAAAAAAGATATATAGTAGTTCTGATGTTATCAACACTAGACTTTTGAGTTAATTACTTTTCTTTTGTTGTAAGTCACTGTACTCCTTTTACTTGTTATAAATTGCTATAACTTTGCTATGTAAAAATGTAACTTTATTTAGTGCTTTCTGAGAGTGGCACCAGACTTTGGGAAAATCAACACAAATAAGTCTTCTGATTGACAAACCCTTTTTAGAAAAAAGGCTGTAAAATGTTAACTTGCCCTTTTGGCCAGAAGATGATGTAAATTACCTAACACTTGTATTTACAATTAGGTAGTCAGAGAGAAAAGCCTGGTTTTGATAAGAGTCTGGGCTAACACTGTATAATTTTGTATTACCCATTGATCTCTATGTACTATCTGAAATGTATAAAAGGGCTTTCTAGAGAATAGGGGCAGGGGCAAGTCGCTGGACTGGTTTCCCCCGTGTCTCCTCTTTAATTTCAGGCTGAATTCCCATCTGGGACGTGGAGGCTCACCATGTCTACTTACTTGTCCCGCTTCTAAGATCCATAAGAGAGACAGCCCAAGGTGGGGCACTCTCCAATATTCAAACTGATGCCAGTGACCTAACGTAGATGGTGCAAGTTCCTTGTCTGGAACTTTATTGGTCTTCCCCATAAGCCAAGTTATTCAGCTTTCTTTCTCCACTTAATTTTCCTACTACATTATTTTTCCCTAATCTAATCTTATATTTCTATATTAATAAACAAATAAGTTCTCCTTGCCTACGCCATCCACGCTTCAAATTTCCCTGGATCCACGGGGGCTGGACCCCAGCACAGAAGCAAGCATTGTCTGTAAATATCTCCTAGCACTGCCCTTCTTCTGGTGTGTTAACAAACAAAGTATGTGACCAGAAGGATGAGGTGGGAGTTAAACAAACTTACAGCTTTTCATTCAAACTCTGTAATCCTGGAAGAAGCATCTTTGTTTTGTGTATCCTAGTTGGAATGCTTACAAGAGGTTACATTACTGAGCATGGATGTACATAGGAGACAGGATCAATTTTTACTTTCCCACTTGGCTTCTCTGTGGATAGGCCATTCCTCTTATCTTTTAATATCACAGTTTTTGTCTTCAGATGAAGGTTGAGAATTTTGGAAGTGTGTGAGTGTATGTGAAAGCCCCATAAAATGGAAGACATGTGGAACAGTTTTCCTGTTTGAATCAGATCTCAAGGCTTTAAGCTTTATAGATTTGCATAATCAGTGCATATCAAATATTCATAAAATTCTTATATGATGATTTCCACACAGAGTTGAAGCCAGAAGTCTTGTAGTCATCATCTTAGAAGTGTGTTAGGTGTTAGGACTTGGACATTTAAGGTATTATATAAGAAGTATGTGGCAATGTTATAACTTTCTTCTTTTTTAATCGTCTGTCTGATACTCTTGGGAAGGGGAAAGGCAACTTCCACCATGTGGGAAAAGAATTACAGATTCTATCCTTAGTTTCTTTGATTCCTAACAGTGTTCTTCATTATTGGTAAGTGTAAAGCCTCCTATAGGAAGGTAGTATCATATTATAGGAAGGCATTGATGAAACTCCAGCCAAATACTTAGCCTTCTCTGGTACTGCCATATTAGCAGGTGGGTGCTTTGTTATTGCCAGACATAATAGACATCTAAGGTCCCACTCAACTTTTGCTGGGCTGATTGGGAGAGTACCATTGTTTGCAACTATGTTTGGGTGGGGTAGCTTGGTTATTATAAAAATGCTTTCAACCTCTGAAATCCATCAATTTGTCTTGTACTTTGAAAAAGGAAAGCAGAATTTTGATGGGCATTTTAATTTGTGTGTGTGTGTGTTTCTTACATTTTTGAATTAGCCATTTCTTCAGCCAAAATCTCTAACATAAAAGTCTAAAAGAGAACACAGACATACACTTGCAAACACATTCTTAATCTAATGCACACACAAACATGATCACAGTCACAGTCTTGTATGCTCAAAATTCAATTATGAAAGGAAAAGAAAACCCAAGGACTCACTGAAGGTCACCTATGAACTGCACTGTTCTCTGTAACTTGTTTCTAGGCTTAATGTGGGAAGTTATTTTGTAGCTGAATGATTTCACTCTAGTGACATCTTAAGTCAGAAAGTTTTAAAATACATGATATTGTTCTGCACCCCATGGAATCTTAGAATATTTTGCATGTAAGACTATACTGTGATTTGCTAAAATTAAAATAATGCAAGGTAACAATATGGAAGCCATATTGACCACTTTAGGCCCTGCAGTTACACATTTGCTTGTTGTGTTTTAAGTATCCTATTTCATCCTCTGAACTTCTCCCATCAATTTTTCTACTTTTTTCCCCAATCTTCTGTATTTACCTCACTTAAATTTGTATTTTCATTTTTGAAATTTTAGCACCAATTATAAATAAATACAAAAAAGAAAAGAAAGTTGAATTTATGTACAGTGGTTCCATAATATATTGAGCTATTTTATCTATAATATTTTGATTATTGAAAGTACTGATACGTTAAAGCCATCTGGGAATTGAAAAGTATCATGCAACCAGGCTTCCCTTGAAAGGACAAGTGAAGTATCAGTTAATAATATGTTTTCAGATGGGAACAAACCCAGTAGCTTTTCAACATGATATATTGAATGTTCTTATCCATGCCCTTTCCATGTTATCACAGAGGACTAAGTGGATTAATCCTGTTCTTTTTGAGAAAGGCCTGCCACTCAAAACAGAACATGAAAAAAAGATAAAAGGGACTGAGAGGAACTAATCAGTACCTGACAGTGAAATGGAAGATGGAATTGCCTTTAAAGTGATATTGCTCAAAACATGAAAATTTGACTATATAATGAGACATCTGAAATCTAAAACAAACTCATTGGACTTTGGGCTTGACATGATAACAAAGGACACGAATTTCAATAACTCGTACAAAGGCTCCAAAATGCTCACCTGTCTAAAGCATGGGATTCTCACTTATATTTAATGAAACTTTTCAGTGAAAGAGTGTGTTTTGTAGACCCCTCCCTTATGTACCCAGATATTCAAAAAAATTCACTGTCCATTAGCTGGAAGAATGAAAACAGTGAACTTAACCTGGTGTTGTCGTATGTGGGTTACCATATTAAAACAGGAACATGACTTGATGTTGCCAATGCCATATGAAGGGATTATCACAAATGTGAGATTGCCAAGATTTCTAGGTGTTCATGGCAGTTTGGGTAGTCCAACAAGCAGGTGCTCTGCTCAGAGTATTTCAACGGGAAACATTCAGAGTCAACCATTGATTTTGATCCCTGCTTACTCCATGACTTTTCTAAATTTTTAAAATAAATGATTCCTCTTATTATTTTGGATACATGTCTCTATAACTACTACTGAATTTTAGGGAACTGGGACTTGAAACAACATGCTTAGAATGGGTTCTTGTAGGTTGTAAACTTTATGAGAGCAGCAATCATTTTCTAATTGAACTTCCTACATTTAACAATCATGTAAATATAATAACTAGTTATCAAATTGGAAATTTTTCTCAGTAAATAGGAAAGATGAAGTATGATAATAGTGCAGGTTATAGGAGTAATGTGTAGAGCATTTGATTGGTTATTACATTTCTTTATTGATAATTCAGTAAGTATTTAAAATGTGTCATCTGCAAGCTCTAAGTTTCAGCTGATGTGAAACTTACATGAAGAAAAGAGGGTAGACCCCAAACACATTGAAGACCTGATATCGATGCTCACCTTGGTAGGAGTGCAAAGAGAAGTACCTTCCAACCCAAAAAAGAGTTGAGGCAAAGTTGTGAGAAGGCATTTTGCAAGACTGAAAATAGTTTGTGTGATTGTAGCTCAAAAGCACAGTATAAGGGAAAGATAATGGAATTACTAGGGAAAACAGATATCATGTATTCAAAGAACTTGTTAATCGTGCTGATGTGCTGCAATTACCACCAGGAATTTATTCTGTTTCCGTGGGGACAGATAGGCAACATGTAAACAGTCATTAAGAAATACAGAGTGGAATCTTGGTGTCAAGAAATAAAGGTATGTCTTAAGGACAACAGAGCAAAAATGACCCTAGAGAATACCATTTGTAAAGTACATATCTTGTGCTGACCATGGATCAGTTGTGGATTATGTCATGTTATCTTTGGTTTCACAGTGATGGTATAATGGTGGTCATGATTTTAGATGTACTACAATATCTATATTTTCAAGTACAAAATGAATTTCTATAATGAAGACCATCTGCTGTCTAACCTTTTAAGACTCTGCTGCTGCTAAGTCGCTTCAGTCTTGTCCGACTCAGAACAACCCTATAGACAGCAGCCCATCATACTCCCCCGTCCCTGGGATTCTCCAGGCAAGAACACTGGAGTGGGTTGCCACTTTCTTCTCCAATGCAGGAAAGTGAAGTCGTTCAGTTGTATCAGACTCTTTGTGACCTCATGGACCACAGCCTTCCAGGCTCCTCCATCCATGGGATTTTCCAGGCAAGAGTACTGGAGTGGGATGCCATTTCCTTCTACCAGTAACTAATAGAATATAATACAACTGTGAATGCACTAAGGTATATAGTGTGTGTTTCCATTTTATTATTTTCTTTGCATCTCTTCCTTCACCCATACCATCCTAGTTTAGAGACCCTTTAATTCAGCAGGGATGATTTCAAAAATTACTTTACATCCATTATCTCTTTTTCCTTTGTTCTCAGTTTCTTGCTTACACACATTAGGTTAGGTGCCATTTATCTAGGATGCATAACAAGTGTTTTCTTGAACTGAAAATTTTATAAATCTGTGCAGTATAATAGCCAGCCATTGAACTAAAGCCTCAGTTTAATCTTCATGTTTGAAAATAGAAAATGAAACTATGAAGATGAACATGTAACTTTATTGTTGAAATACAAGTATTTTAGGTACTTGTTGACATCTCCCAACATAAATTTCAATCTTCATTAGACTCCATAATCTGCCACTTATTCAATAGATCAATTTTAATTAGCATAGTTTTCATATAATGATGATTGTTGATGAGCTGACTTGAAAGAGAGGAGGCAGATGTATAGGCGATCATTGGCCCTGAGGACTCTGAGTTGTCTCTCTCTTTCAGGTTAGAAAAAGGATTGCCATGGGCTGACATATTGCCATACCTAACAGGAAATTTAGATGGCTCCACCATCAGTCCAGAATAATTGCTCTGTAGTGAAAATGCAATGTGGTTCTGAGAAGTAGATGGTTTCAGTAGCAAATTCCTCACTGAGGTCTTTACTTGAATGTAGCTTCTATGTGAGTGCCAATTAAAAATGCTCAACTTTTTTAAAAGAGCAGGTTGATCTACCACAGTCTGGTCTGTTTCTCTAATTGATATTGATGATGGGGAAGGTAAGTCACATGAAGATAGGTCACTTGTATTAGTGACTATCTGGCTGGTATGAGGCTTTTGTATGAAAGGCACACTTAAACTTGTGGAGGCTGAAAATGCAGTCTCTCCACTAGTTTCTGGAAGAAAATCAGAGTTATGATAATCTTTGTTGACACTTGCTTTAACATACTTCTTGTTATCTCAAACTAATGTAAATATTGGAGACATATGATGAATTCCAACTCTTCTTTGCATTCTTACTAAAAGTTGGGGATGGCCTCTTTTGAAGTTTGGATTATAGTAGGTCATAACTAAAATCAAAGGATAAAATTATTTTGTTTCTTTATAAACCAAGGTAAAACTGACCAACAAATCTGTGCTGTAAACTTTATTCCTTTAATGATACCAATTAAATAGCATCAGATAAAACACCTCCATTAGTAGTTTTAACAGGTAACATGTTAGAAAAAATATTCCCCTCAACTAAAAATATGTTGTATATATACAGATACAGTAAATACCACTTTATATAGCATCAGTTGTATCCGGTTTCAAGGTGCTAAGAAAGTTTGTTAAGCATCCAATATTTTAACCTCCAGCTGTTCTCAACTTCAAAAAATAAAAATAAAACTTTTTCTATAGTTTGCTATCTCTATTTTAAATTTTGTTTTAGCTACATATGTGAACATGCTTTCTAGGTCACAGGATTTAATCTTACATATTGCTAATAAATGAAAATTTTGGGATACATTGCTCTAAAGACAGATGTTGTTTGCTTCTTTCATAAAGTCAGGTAATGAAGCTGATCTTTGAAGTCTGTCACTTTTTACTAAAACCATAAAGTTTCAGCTGTCAAAGTTAATTTTTCATACTCTTGGTTTCAAGTATTATGAAAGATGCCTTTCTTTCCAAGACTGCTTTCTTAAAGAGTTCTTCATTGATCACTATAGATGTGCCACTCTCATCCCACCAAATAAATTAAAACTGATCACTTTCAACTATTTTCTAAAGTTTTTGTGGAAACGTGAGTGAAAGAAAATCATTTACCTCATCTGTTTCAGAGACAGAATATGTGTAGAATGTCCTTTTATCACAACTTCTTCTTCAGTCATAGATCTCAAAATAGAGTCCATAGTAATTGTATAATCATACAAAGAATATCTAATGGAAGTTTCTGAACAAGTNCATTTTTAGAAGGCCCATCATTAATTTCTGTAAAAAGATATGCCAGCTCAGATAAATATTTCTTCAGATACTTTTCTCATTTGTCAGATTTTACACACTGCAATTTCAAATGCCACTTGGCGGGCCTACAGACAGAAACTCTCTAGACCATCACAGTGGTTCTCAAAGTCAAAGAGCTGTTACATCACAGAATCACTAATCTCCGAATTGTACATCACAAAGTCACTGGTCTCCTAGCAACTGAAGGGTAATGTTCAACCAATGTTTATTTCAACATCCACTTAAAATGCAGGCTGCTTATAGAAATAGTAACCAGCACAGTGAAGCTTACAAAACCTCATTCTTAACGAATTTTTACACAGAAAAGTCACATCAAATATCTACTTCCATTTCTGAAATACAATATCACACTTCACAATATCCCACTTCTATACACACATTCTTAATATTCAGTACTTTTTCCCAACCAAACTTGGGTCTACTCGCTTCTGTGCAATAAAATCAATCAACTGACTGTAGGCTTCACTGAAAGCAATTGTTTATTGTAGGGCCAAATAATGTGTTCTAGCAGTCGGTGCTTCAAAAATCCAACTCCAAATTCTTTCAGGGGATATATTTTAATGACGGAGTAAGTGTGGGCCATGGGGTGTATGATCAGTTTTGGGATATTCTACTAATGGCCTGTAACTGATGGCACTGGGAGTCAATAAATTCTGTGGTATATGTACTTAAATTTCAGCCTGTTGGGTCTTTAGCATCTCTAAAACTGTTCACAGGATATTGCTCAGAATGTTATCTATGGCCCTTGAGGAGGAACTAAGGACCCTTGACTTTGCTTAATGGCTAAATCATTATTATGCTCTATCACTTGATTACTTTGTTTGTTTCTGGCTTTTCCAGATCATCTGATTAAAGCTACTACTGGAACATGAGGAAGTAAACAATCCCTTACCTCTGTCTCTAGATTTTTGTACTTATCAAGCTTAAGAAGAGACTGCTTAGAACAAGAAATGAAATAAAGTTTTGGATTTAGAGCTTGATCATAAATGGGAATGAAAATCCAATATGCAGGTTCGATTTCTTTTTCATATTTCCAAGATCTTGGAATGTTTAAGTCAGCAACAACTTTGGCTATTTCCTGTTGAGATGGAGCATGGAGTTGGAAATAATTCTGAGATCTAAGCTTGATATCAACATTTTATGTTATGCAAACACAGCCATCTATTTTATATAAATATGACATATATATGTCTACTTTTGTCATTAAACCTGGACAAACATTTGAAAATTGGTAGATATTTATTAAAAGGAGAGAGGGGAGTGATATAAAAGAGTTCTCATATTTTACATGCAGCCAAGAAAATATATTTTGAAGTTTTTCCACTTACATATATTCAATAACCAAGTAGACTTTTGAATCATTCTACATTTGGGTTTTAATTTTTTTCCATTGCTGTTATACTTAACAGGAATGAAAAGCCATTGCACTTTTTTTTTTTTTACACACACACATACACACCCATGTGTATATATGTCAAAATATAATTTTAAGCAACTTTATTTAGGTAGGTGGCCAAACTGTTTGCTTGCTCCCAAGATCTTAAAAGAATTGTTTGGGAAAACCAACATTACTTAACAACTTTTTCACTGAATAATTCAGATACTCTTACTGCAAGGCTCTCGTTTAGCTCATCTTCCACTATTCTTTCTGTAATAAGAGATGAGGTTAATATATATGAGGACACCTTGAGCCCATAAAATCATAACTATCGTTTACTTAGAGATATTGTTTAAAAAAAGTGTTGCTCTTCACACGTGAGATACAATTTTAAACATTCAAGTCTTTAGTAACATAAGGACATGTCGGAACCACATGCACAATGGTCAGCTAGCTGGATTTAAGATAACACCTACTCATTTAATTGGGCAAAACAGATGCCCTAGATCATATTCAGGCTCTTCTGGCTAGCTGAACATTGAAATTATATGATGTATACATCAAAATCACTTGTCCATAATTCAGTATGTAAAATTTTCTTTCATCACTTTCAACCTCTGGTACTTACTATTTCAACAGAAATTATTAATGATCAAAACTTCGCTCACTCTGTGCCACAGGGGTTCAGCTCCCTGCTGCCCTCCACATCATATCTCTTGTTTCTTGTCCTCCTTTGTCTTTTTGTACTTTCTATATCAGAGAAAATCTAACTAGATAATATGAACAGGTTCAATATATTATGTTAAAGGAGAAATATATTATAGGCTGTGTATTTTCTCAACATTTTACCAAGTTGTCACAGAAGCATGGCACAAATGTGCCAGTAAGAAACTAAAACTAGAAGTATTAAATATAATGAGTAACTATCACCTTAGAATACTCTTAGAAAATGATGTCTTTTCCAAAACATTGAGGGAAAACAAAGGTACAAGAATACAATAATTCTCAATGTTGATAGGAAAATATAGGGTGAACAGTACATTTGAATTCTTAGTATTACACAAAGCAATGGCATCTGGTTCCACACTTTCATGGGAAATAGAAGTGGAAAAGCCAGAAACACTGACAAATTTCCTCTTTTGTGGCTCTAAATTCACTGCAGATAATAATGGCACTTATAAAATTAGAAGAAAATTGCTTCCTGGAAGAAAAGCTCTCACAAATTTAGAAAGCATATGAAAAACTGAGGATATGATTTGACCAATGGAGGCACTAGAGTCAAATCTATGGTCTTTCCAGTAAACATATACAGATGTGAGAACACCAAATTGCTCTGCTGGGGATGACTTGTGAGTACCCATTGGATTGCAAGGAGATGCCAGTCAAATATATAGGAAATCAACTCTGAAGAGGCATTAGAATCACTGATACTAAAGCTGAGTCCCCAAAGCTTTTACCCCCTGAGCTAAGAATTGACTCAGTAGAAAAGACCCTGATTTTAGGAAACAATGAAATCAGGAGGAGACATAACTGAGAGAAAAGGAAAAGGTTGTATAATACACCAATTCAATGGACATGATCTTAGGGAACTGAACATGATATTAGGGATCCTGGATGATGGTGAGGGATGGTCAGGCCTTGTGTGCTGCAGTCCAAAGGGTCACAGAGTCAAACATGGTTTTGTGACTGAACAGCAACAAGATTTCAGTTAATAGAATATATCTTCCAGGGTTGAGGGTCTCATAATGTTAGAGAATAAGAGGCACAGTCCACTCTCTCCCACATAAACCCATCAAAGGATCGACTGGACATGGTACATCTTCCAGAAATCAATTTGTGAATGATATTTATGGGTCCTAGAATCTGAGAAAGGGAAACCAGTCTTAAAAAGGAGGTAGGACAAAATAACAGATGTAAGGGAAGAAAAGCTTTTAGGGATCCAGACCCACCTTGGCAAGGGAGTCGTAAAGGAGGAGAAATTTACACAAAAAGGAAACCCTCTCTCATAGGTTTCAGTGGGGAAAGAAACAGAACCAAGGGGAAAAGAGCAAAAATGCAGATAATGTAAATAAATACAATTTCTAGCCAATAAGTGGCTCAGATGCTCCCATGGACTGTCATACATGGAGACTGGGAGGGAGATCTGTGATGTATTCAAACACGCTATGGTTAGAACCAGGCTTTAGTGCTCTGTGGACAATCTGACAGAGCTAAGCTGACATAGAAACATAAACCATGGTAACACTAGAGAAAGAAATTTTACAAAGGACCTACCCTGTGAGAAGGCTGTTAGGCCACATAGTGAACCATGGCACAATCACAAAATAGAAGACTGTACATTAGAAAATCCCAAAGGAAACCAAGCCAGCTTCCATTTAAGACCCTTTCCTCCACGGAGGGAGAGAGAAATGTATACGACTGCCAGAGGCAGAAAGAAATATCTTGCTGGTGTCTTGGCCCCAGAGACACCCCCTACTAAGCTCTAAGCTGGTTGACAGTTGTTAATGATGAATTTCTGAGTTCATGGATTGTTCACATATGCCAGGATCATGACAGCCTGGGGTCAGCTACCCTAAGGATACATATGACACACCTGAGATATGCACTCTGACAGAAGCAGCAAACTGAGTGGCTGAGACCAGAGAGCTACATAAGAAGCATGGCCCATCTGGGACTGTGTCTTATTCTTCAACCTGTCACTCGAGATTTTGGACTTGCAAAGAGCAAAAATACATAGCCAATCTTTGTCAGTGCCCTTGCCAAGCACCTAATTGCCTGATTTGCTAGGACGTGCATGAAACATAGGGCCCACATGGGACAGTTCCCTCATATATCAACCAGGAGTCTGAGTCAGGTGGATCCAGAAAGTATATGTCACATTTGTCAGTGGCAAGCCCAATGTGATAAATCCACCTCAAGCACCCCTACATATCCCAGTGTTATTTGTTTTCAGTGTCTCACTTCACCATAGAAACACTGAGCAAGTGAGATCTACTAGGAGGCTACCACACCCTTGTTTCATACTGAAAACCAAACATGGAGAGGTTTTCAAATAAAAGAAGGAAATATAAACAAAGAAGCATAAACCAACAAAGAAGGTTCAATAGAATAAGTCTGAAATTAATGTTGAGACTATCCAATTGAGGGACAACAGTAGCCTTTTACAACAAAGGACTTCGAAAAGGGACTATGTGACACTGTAATGACACCAAAAAGCACACAATTTCTTGGAAAATCTGAGATCTATTTCTGTACTATTTCTTCAACTTATATCAATGTTATTCCTTTATTATACCGTAAACTTTTATTTCTATCAACTATTATTCAATTCAATTCAGTTGCTCAGTTGTGTCCTACTCTTTGCAACCCAAATAATCACAGAATGCCAAAAATAAATCTATTTTTAAACACACACACACATATATATGAGAATGTATTTAGCCTCCGTGTTTTGTTTTTAAACTCTTTAAATAAGTCTAAATTTTATTCTTGGTTTTTAACTTTTGCTTTCAAAAAATTGTTATCAATATTGTAACTTTAGGAACAAAATCTTTAGGATCTGATTTTACTTATGGTTTTATTTCCTGAATTGATTGCTCCCTCCCCTTTTAACACTCCCCTATCTCTTCCTAGGCATCTGTTTCTCCCTCCTTCCTTTTCTGTCTTTTCTAGAACTCTGTGAATCCATTTGATTATTTCTGGATGAGGAGAGTTGTGTCACCATTAACTTGGGGTTTTATCTTCTGTATAGCACAGATGTGGCTTTTTGATAATATTGTATTCTGGGGGCATAAACCTAGAGGCAAGGGCATAGAACCAGAATTTTACATTAACATTGAACTCCTTACCTCAAGGAACATTAAAGAACAAGGCCCAGAGTTTCCATGTCTACATGGAAAGCAATTGCCACACTCTAGCCAGCAAATTCAGCACAAGAAAATCCACAGCTATTCTACAGTAAAACAGAAACACAATAGTGAATATTATAAAAGGGGGTGCATGAAGCTATACCAAACCCACAAACATCCCAAAGCATAACCCATGGACAATTCATTGCAATTAAGAGAGGAGATACAAACCTGCCTGCCACTGCACAGACACAAATTCCATGAAGCATTAAACCTTGACAGGTCACTGGTCCCATCCCACCCACAAAGCATGGTTTTCACAACACAGTGGATCCATAAACCTTCAGCTTCTGGAAAAGAGACCCAAACCACAGCAATAGAGATAAAATGAAACAGAATAGAAACATGCAACTGTTGAAAGTAAATCATAAAAACCCACCAAAGAAATAAAAGAAATGGAGATAGAAAGTTTTCCTGAAAAAGAATTCAGAATAATGAGAATAAAGATGACCAAAATCTTGAAAGCTAAGTAGAGTTGCCAGTAAATACACTGGAGGCCTGAAATGAGAAGAAATAAAAAAGGTTTACCATTGATCTAGAAGAAATAAGAGTCAAGCAGTAATAGTGCAATAACAAAATAACAACACCCTGGAAGGAACCAACAGTAAAATAACTGAGACAGAGAAAAAACTAAGTCCAAGGAGCAGTGGCTGCATGGGTGCAGGTGAGCCAAGAGGAGCTACTCCACGTTAAAAGTCAGGAGGGGCGGCTGTAAGGCAATACCCCACTTCCAAGGTAAGAGAAATGAAAGTAATAAGTGTTGCGAGAGAACATCAGAGGGAAGAGACACTGAACCCATAATTACAGAAATCTATCCAATATAATCAGACAGACCACAGCTTTGTCTAACTCAGTGAAACTAAGCCATGCCCTGTGGGGTTACCCTGTATGGGCAGGTTTTGGTGAAGTGGTGTGACAGAACGTGGTCCACTGGAGAAGGGAATGGCAAATCATATTAATACTCTTTCCTTGTGAGCCACATGTACAGTATGAAACACAAAATGATAGGATACTGAAAGAGGAACTCGCCGAGTTGGTAGGTGACCAATATGCTACTGGAGATCAGTGGTGGAGGGATAACTCCTGAAGGAAAGAAGAAAAAAATCCAAAGCAAAAAATAAAAATAAAAAACCTAGTTGTGGATGTGACTGGTGATAGAAGCAAGGTCTAGCGCTGTAAAAAGCAACATTGCATAGGAACCTGGAATGTCAAGCCCATGAATCAAGGCAAATTGGAAGTGGTAAAACAGGAGATGGCAAGAGTGAACATCAACATTCTAGGAATAATTGGATTAGGACTGGAATGGATGAATTTAACTCAGATGGCCATTATATCTACTACAGTGGGTAGGAATTCCTTATAGGAGATAGAGTAGCCATCATGGTCAAAGGAGTCCAAAATGCAGTACTTGGATGCAATCTCAAAAATGACAGAATGATCTCTGTTGGTTTCCAGGTCAAACCATTCAACATCATGGTAATTCAAGGCTATGACCTAACCAGTAATTCTGTAGAAGCTGAAGTAGAATGGCTCAATGAAGACCTAAAGATCTTTTAAGAAAAACACCCCAAAAGGTGTTCCTTTTCATTATATGGGAATGTAATGCAAAAATAGAAAGTCAAGAAACGCTTGGAATAACAGGCAAATTTGGTCTTGGAGTAGGGAATAAAGCAGGGCAAAGGCTTGTAGATGTTTGCCAAAAGAATACACTGGTCATAGCAAACACCCTCTCCCACAAAGCAAGAAAAGACTCTACACATGGACATCACTAGATGGTCAACACCAAAAATAGACTGATTCTATTCTTTCCAGCCAAAGATGAATAAGCTCAATAAAGTCAGCAAAAACAAGACCAGGGGCTGACAAGGGCTCAGATCATGAACTCCTTATTGCAAAATTTAGACTTAAATTGAAAAAAAAAATTAGGGAAAACCACTAAATCATTCACATATGACCTAAATCCAATCCCTTATGATTATACAGTGGAAGTGAGAAATAAACTTAAGGGACTAGATCTGATAGATAGAGTGTCTGATGAACTATAGGCTGAGGTTCATGACATTGTAGAGGAGACAGGGACAAAGACCATCCACATTGGGGGCAGGGGGGAAAAATGGCAAAAAAGGCAAAATGACTGTCTGAGGAGGCCTTACAAATAGCTGTGAAAAGAAGAGAAGAGCAAAGCAAAGGAGAAAAGGAAAAATTTAAGTGCCTTATATGAAGAGTTCCAAAGAATAGCAAGCAGATTTAAGAAGTCATCCATCAGTGACCAATGCAAAGAAATAGAGGAAAATAACAGAATGGGAAAGACTAGAGACCTCTTCAAGAATATTAGGGAAACCAAAGGAGCATTTCATGCAAAGATGGGTTTGATAAAGGACATAAATATTGTGGACCAAACAGAAACAGAAGATATTGAGAAGGAGTGGCAAAAATACACTGGAGAACTGTAAAAAAAAAAAAAAAAAGTTTCATGACCCAGATAATCACGGTGGTGTGATTACTCGCCTAGAGCCAGACATCCTGCAATGTGATGTCAAGTGGGCCTTAGAAGGAGGCATCGCTATGAACAAAGCTAGCAGAGGTGATGGAATTCCAGTTGAGCTACTTAAAAGCTTGAAAGATGATTCTGTGAAAGTACTACATTCAATATGTCAGCAAATGTGGAAAACTCAGCAATGGCCACAGGGTTGGAAAAGTAATCTTCATTCCAATCACAAAGAAAGACAAGAATAAAGAATGTGCAAACTACTGCACAATTGTACTCATCTTACACACCAGTAAAGTAATGCCCCCAATTTTCCAAGCCAGGCTTCAAAAGATATGTGAGCCGTGGACTTCCAGATGTTCAAGCTGATTTTAGAAAAGTGAAAGGAACCAAAGATCAAATTGCCAACATCTTCTGGATCATCAAAAAACCAAGAGAGTTCCAGAAAATACATTTATTTCTGCTTTATTTACTATGCAAAACCTTTGACTGTGTAGATCACAATAAACTCTGGAAGATTCTGAAAGGGATAGGAATACTAGACCATCTGACTTGCATCTTGAGAAACCTATATGCAGGTCAGGAAGCAGTAGTTAGAACTGGACATGGAACAACAAACTTATACCAACTAGGAAAAGGAGGCCGTCAAGGCTGTATATTGCCACCTTGCTTATTTAACTTTTATGCAGAGTACATCATGAGAAACACTGGGCTGGAAGAAGCACAAGCTGGAATCCAGATTGCTGGGATAAATATCAATAACCTCAAATATTCAGATGACACCACCCTTATAACAGAAAGTGAAAGGAACTAAATACCTCTTGCTGAAAGTGAAAAAGGAGATTGAAAATGTTGGCTTAAAGCTCAACATTCTGAAAATGAAGATCATGCCATCTGGTCCAATCATTTCATGGCTAATAGAAGGAGAAACAGTGGAAACAGTGTCAGACTTTATTTTGGGCAGCTCCAAAATCACTACAGAGGGTGATTGCAGCCATGGAATTAAAAGATCCTTAACCCTTGGAAGGAAAAGTATAATCAACCTACATAGCATATTGAAAAGCAAAAGCATAATAATGCTATTATAATATGTTACTATAATATGTTATTATAATAATGTTATTATGCCAAAAACTGTCCATCTATTCAAGGCTATGTTTTTTTCCAGTGTTCATGTATGGAGGTGAGAATCGGACTGTGAAGAAAGCTGAGCACCGAAAAATAGATGCTTTTGAAATATGGTTTTAGGGAAGACTTCAGAGTCCCTTGGACTGCAAGGAGGTCCAACCAGTCCATCCTAAAGGAGATCAGTTCTGGGTGTTCATTTGAAGGACTGACACTAGAGGTGAAACTCCAATATTTTGTCCACCTCATGCGAAGAGTCTACCTTTTGGAAAAGACCTTGATGCTGAGAGAGATTGGGGACAGGAAGATAAGGGGATGACAGAAGATGAGATGGCTGGATGGCATGATCGCCTCGATAGACATGAGTTTGAGTGATCTCAGGGAGTTGGTGATGGACAGAAAGGAAAATATGAAAAGGTCTTATTGGAGCAGTAATAAATGTCCAATGATGAGAAGCATAGGCGTCTAGATGAAGAACATTAAAACAAAAAAGTGTGGTTATATGAAAATTTCTTGAGGAAGTAAAAGTTGAAACCACCTTTAAGTGAGTCAAGACTCAAGAACTGGGACCAGATGTGAAACAATTGGCCTTCAAAACTGGGTAAGGAGAGTGACAAAGCTCTATGTTGTCACTTGCTTATCTGAATCATATGCAGAGTATACTGCTAAAATAGCATGTGAGTGTATGACAAGCTGACTCAAGGTTGTCGGGAGAAACATCAAAAATCTCAGATATATAAACGGCAACATGGAAACAGAAAGTGAAGAGGAAATAGTCATTTCATGAGAGTAAATGAGAAGAGTGAAAACCCGTGCTGAAAATTCAACATTCATAAAAACAAAGGGCATCTGGTCCCATCACTACTTGGCAAATAGAAGGGGTAAATGTGTGGAAACAGGGACAAGCTTAATTTTCTTTGGCTCCAAAGTACTAAGAATGGTGAATGCAGTTATCCGAGTAAATGCCATTTGCTTTTGGATGTAAAAGCTAAGAAAAAACTAGACATTATGTTATAAAGAAGACAAACTGCCTTACTAAATTCTCAGTAAATAAGGAAGGTCAATTATGGTAAAAGTGGAGGCTATGGGATGTTGCTGAGAATATACCTTTTGATTACTAATTTATTTAGTATCTCTTTACTGCTAATTCAGTAAGTACTTCAAATATATCATTTGACAGGCACTGTGAACTTTGTTCATCTCTGGGGCAAACCATTCAATATCACAGTTATCCAAGTCTGTGCCCCAACCAGTAACACTGAAGAAGCTGAAATTGAATGGTTTTATGTAGACTTACAAGACCTTTTAGAACTAACACCTAAAAAAGATGTCCTTTTCATTATAGGGCACTGGAATGCAAAAGTAGGAAGGTAAAAAAAAAAAAAAAAACCACCTGGAATAACAGGCAAATTTGGCTTCGGAATGCAGAATGAAGCAGGACAAAGACTAATAGAGTTTTGCCAAGAAAATGCACTGGTCATAGCAAACACCCTCTTCCAACAACACAAGAGAAGACTCTACAGACGGTCATCACCAGATAGAAAACACCAAAGTCATATTGATTATATTCTGTGCAGCCAAAGATGAAAAAGCTCTATAGAGTCAACAAAAACAAGACCAGGAGCTGACTGTGGCTCAGATTATGAGCTCCTTATTACCAAATTCAGACTCAAACTAAAGAAAGTAGAGAAAACCACTAGACCATTCAGGTATGACCTAAATCAAATCCCTTATGATTATACAGTAGAAGTGAGAAATAGATTTAAGGGCCTAGATCTGATAGATAGAGTGCCTGATGAACTATGGAATAAGGTTCATGACATTGTACAGGAGACAGGAATCAAGACCATCCTCATGGAAAAGAAACACACACAAAAAAGCAAAATAGCTGTCTGGGGAGGCCTTACAAATAGCTGTGAAAAGAAGAGAGACAAAAAGCAAAGGAGAAATGAAAAGGTATAAGCATCTGAATGCAGAGTTCCAAAGAATAGCAGGAAGAGATAAGAAAGCCTTCTTCAGCGATCAATGCAAAGACATAGAGGAAAACAACAGAATGGGAAAAAACAGTTCTATTCAAGATAATTAGAGATACCAAGGGAACATTTCATGCAAAGATTGGTTCGATAAAGGACCTAAATAGTATGGGCCTAACAGAAGCAGAAGATATGAAGAAGAGGTGGCAAGAATATACAGAAGAACTGTACATAAAAAGAGATCTTCATGACCCAGATAATCATGATGATGTAATCACTAATCTAGAGCCAATCATCTTGGAATGTGAAGTCAAGTGGGCCTTAGAAAGCATCACTATGAACAAAGCTAGTGGAGGTGATGGAATCCCAGTTGAGTTATTTCAAATGCTAAAAGATGATGCTGTGAAAGTTCTGCACTCAATATTACAGCAAATTTGGAAAACTCAGCAGTGACCACTGGATTAGAAAAAGTCAGTTTACATTCCAATCCCTAAGAAAGACAATGCCATATAATGCTCAAAATACAGCAAAATTGCACTCATTTCACACACTAGCAAAGCAATGCTAGAAAGTGTTTTTAAAAACTAAAGATGTGACTTGGCCAATAGAAGCCCATAGAATCATATGCATGGTCTTTCTGTTAGGTAGATAGAACAGGGAAAAGGAGTCCAAAAGCATGGTGGCTAAAGGACATGGAAAATAGCCTCGAAAATAGAACAAAGAAAGATCCAAGAACTGGAGTGTGGACCTCAGGTAAAATAAGCAACACTCCTGGATAGCCCAATGTACATAGGACAGGCCCAGGGAGAGAAAACATATAAAAAGAGGAGTCAAAGATAGCTCGCTCTCTCTCTCTCCCTCTCTCTCTGTTTCTCTCTCTCCTCTCTCTCCTGCATGCTGGAGTGCCTTTCTCTTCCTGTCTTTGGATTAATGTGCCCTCAAGACTCAAAGATGAATTTTCCTACTATCTTCTAAATAAATTAGAGCTGTAATACTGATATGTCTAAGAACTATAACATGGTTCTTTTGAGACCTGAGAGCTATAATACAGTCTATCCAAGACCCGAGAGCTGTAACATGCTAAGGAGGCTTTAATGTCCATTACTCCAAATCCTTGTTGTGATGAGACAAAAACAGAGGAGCATACACTCACATGACATCTACGGTGCTGTGACTCGGGTTTAACCTTGCTGAAACAACCTCTCAAGGAAGAAGCCAAGCACAGCAAGAGCCCAACTCAGTGAAGATCCTGTGGTAGAAGTGGAAGGAACATGAAGAAAACCCAAAACAAGGGAAAGCCTATTGTGCTGGAAACCAGGACAGAGAAACACAAACGTAGTAAAAACCTCACGCAGAAAGCTCAGTCTTAGATTCCAGAAGACCTCTGGTTAAGGTAGGAGGTCCTCGCTCCTATTGATGGAGGGACATGCCTAATGAAATCTTAATTTCATGACAATCTCTCATTTCTTGTTTCCTTGAATCTCTCACAAACAGGCAGGATGCAGTGGGCAAAACTGAGGGACTCTGGAGAGACTATTCCTCAAAATGTCTCAAAGGCACTATCTGCTAAGCCCCAGTAGCTGTTACACAAGCTGGGCGGTGTACTTCTGTCCTTACTTTTCTTTGCCAAAGATCAGGCTAATGAAAANCAAATGAAAACTGTGAGCACAAGTCAGATATTTAGCAAAGGATTTCTTTTTTTTTTTTCCTTTTTTTTTAATTAAATTTATTTATTTTTTTAATTACAATACTGTATTTGTCTTGCTACACACTGACACGAATCAGCCACAGGTGAACACAATCGCCCAATGCCGAAGCCCCCTCCCACCCCCCATCCCACATCCTCTACCTGAATCATCCCGTGCATCAGCCCCATGCATCCTGCATCCTACACCAAACATAGATTAGCGCTTCGTTTCTTACAGGAAAATACACATGCTTCACTGCCATTCTCCCAAACCATCCCACCCTTTCCCTCTCCCTCAGAGTCCAAAAGT
>SJYE01003095.1:468002-479762 GCA_006408755.1 Eudorcas thomsonii
ACAGCTAACATTATCCTCAATGGTGAAAAATTGAAACCATTTCCCCTAAAGTCAGGAACAAGACAAGGGTGTCCACTTTCACCACTACTCTTCAACATCGTACTGGAAGTTTTGGCCACAGCAATCAGAGCAGAAAAAGAAATACAAGGAATCCAAATTGGAAAAGAAGAAGTAAAACTCTCACTGTTTGCAGATGACATGATCCTCTACATAGAAAATCCTAAAGCAAAGGATTTCTTTGGAGAGACAGATGATGAAGCTGAAGCTCCAATACTTTGGCCACCTCATGTGAAGATTTGACTCTTTGGAAAAGACTCTGATGCTGGGAGGGATTGGGGGCAGGAGGAGAAGGAGACGACTGAGGATGAGATGGCTGTATGGCATCACGGATTTGATGGATGTGAGTCTGAGGGAACTCTGAGAGATGGTGATGAGCTGGGAGGCCTGGCATGCTGTGATTCAAGGAGTCACAAAGAGTTGGACACGACTGAGCAACTGAACTGAACTGAACTGATGGCAGGCTGTGAAGGGGATCCCTTAGCACGTTTCCCCCCCCACCTTTTTTTTAACTGTCCTTCAGCTTTCTTTCCCAAGACTTGAGCCTGACCAAAACCCAGGATGCCCATGTTTAGAACCTAATGAAGCTCAGGCTCTGATGTCTCATTGCAAAACTTCAGTGAGAGAAAAAGAGATAGATAAGAGATAGACTTGTTAAGATTCATAGAGAAGTGCCACATTCTACAAGGTACAGGCCAAGAAATGTGGCCTGGCTGTTTTGAGAGAAGGGTGAATTCATATGCTAATGAGTGGGAAGATCAGCCAAGCCATTGGGTAACCATTCATTCCTCCATCTTTTGACAGTGACTTAGGGCTGTCTTGCCATCTCTGGGTGTGTCTATTGACTTATAGATTGGGAAGGGGGGGGTTAGGGTTTACTTGAATCTGATTTGTCATCTTGGACCCAATTTATTTTAATTGGTTTACATTATGCACTTGTGTTATGACATTCTTACAAAGGTTGTGCTTTGCCCCCTTCCCTCCTGTTTCATGCACTTTTACTGAGCCCCATCCAGACCCACAAATTTGCCTCTACAATCTTCTGGAGAGACAACCAGAAAATAGCTGGCCTTGGGAGGGAAATAATGTATAATATCCCCCTAATCAACCCCTAATCCTACTCAATACTGATCACACTGGATATCTTGGGGATGCCCAACTCCATTCTGGGGGTCCCAGGAGGATATCACGCCTTGACCTGCCTAGGGATCTGGTCCTCAAAAGGTGGTCATGCCTCATCCTGCCCAGGGGTCCACCAGTCTTAGGAATATGAGGAGGTCATTAAACCTCGACCTGCCCAGGGACCCACTGTTTGGTAGGCCATCATGCCTCCACCTTCTGGGGCATTTGATCCCTAGGAGTCTGTCACAGCTCAGCCTACCTGGGGATCTTCACCCTGACCCTGGGATGCCTGGCTCTCAGGTTGCAACAGTTCTGGGTAGGATAAACTTCAGAAAAACTCACTCCTAAGGAAGTCCACCCATGAAAATCTAAAAAGGTATTTTTCTTTTCGCCCTATCATAACTGTCTTTCAGATGGAAAATAACCAACCCACGTCCAAGCAGATGCCCTTGAGATGTGTCCTTGATAACTGGAAGTTGTTCGACCCTTTAGCTCTAAAGAAAAGTTGCTTGTAATTCATTTGTGCCACAGTGTGGCCATAATATCCACTGGGGGCCGAGGAACAATGGCCTGAGGATGGGACTTTGAATTACAATGAAAGTAAGTAAAGTCACTCAGTAGTGTTTGACTCTTTGCGAACCCACGGACTGTAGCCTAACAGGCTCCTCTGTCCATGGGATTTTTCAGGCAATAGTACTGGAGTGGATTGCCATTTCCTTCTCCAGGGGATCTTCCCAACCCAGGGATAGAACCCAGCTCTCCCGCACTGTAGACAGACACTTAACCCTCTGAGCCACCAGGGAAGTCCTTTAATACAATACCTTAAATTACAATACCATCCTGCAATTAGAATTATTCTGCAAAAAACAAGGGAAATTGACAGAGATTCCCTATGTCCAAGTTTTCTCCCAACTAAGAGGTACGAAGGAACTCTGTCTTAAGTATGGGATTGCAGTACGCCCTAAAATTGCGTCCACTAGGCAAATGGTCTTAGGCACAAGCAACCAAGAAAAGGAACCCCTCCCTCCCCGTGAAGGCTCACCTCCCACAACTGCTTAGTTGCCTGGTACTCCTTCCTTGTATCCAAATATGCCCATATATCCAGGAGCACCCCCTCCACAAAAGACTGCTCAAGTATGTTCCTCAGTTAAAACTGGAGGAGGATTCAGACCAACTCATGTCCATAAGCCCTTCTACCTCTTAGAACTAATATAGATCAAACAAGATCTGGGAAACTATACAGATTTCCCAGACAAATATATAGATACATTCCAACATATTACCTTGGCCTTTGACTGGATGTGGAAAGAATCATGGTCATATTTAGTCAAACTTTATCTGACCCTGAACATACTAGGGTCTTAAAGGAAGCCCAGAGGTATGCAACAGTGCTTTATATGTCCAGTGATATATACCCAGTAGGGAAATCTGCAGTCTCCTCCTCCGATCCTAATTAGAATTATAATAACCCTGAGCACGTTTGGAAAAGGGATCATTTTCTAATCTCTGTGAAGGCAAGACTGAAAGCAGCCCCCCAAATGTAATTACCTGGGCCTGGGTCTCAGCAACAACTCAGGAACAAAATGAGAACACCATTGCCTTTCTGGAAAGTCTAAAAGAGGCCCTCCAAATGTTTACCATTCTGGACTTAGACTCTTACAAGGGATAGGTGATTTTAAAGAACAAATTCCTGTCCCTGTGTGCCTCAGATATCAGATTTTAGTTACAACAACTACAGCAACAGGACCCTCCTTCCTCTTTAGATGAGATGATCCAGATAGCCACCAGTACCTCGTATACAGAGAAAAGGAGAAGGATGTCAAGGCCCAAGAGAGGGATAAAACAAAAGAAACAAGGCATGTCCAAATGCTGGCTGCCCTCCAGAGAAGCCCCATGGTAAACCCCGAGTCCTTAAAAGACAAAGCATGCGACAAAAGCCTGATCTGTAGATAGGCAGGGCATTGGGCCAAAGAGTGTCTAAACAATGAGAAGTCTCCTAAATTGGCTTTCCACAAATGCCATCAACTGGGACTTTGAGCAGCACTCACGCTGAGGACCCAAAATCTTCAAGGTCAAGCCCCAAGCCTACCCTCATGATGGTTCAAGAGGACTGAAGAGGCCCACTCCAGCCAGCCCACTTGTCACAGATAACCTTAACGGGGCTTGAGTCAGGAATGCAACTGGATGTAGCAAATAGGTCCAATAATTTCTTTTGACACAGGGACTACCTCCTCTGTCTTGACCTCCTTCTTCGGAGCTTCTCTTCCCAAACCTGTACCATTTTGGGTGGTACAGGAAAAACAACTATTATAAGATTCACCCAAGCACTTCTTTGTTGCTGGGATGGAAAATATTTTCCCACCAGTTTTTGGTGGTCCCTAAGTGTCCTACTCCCTTATTGGAAAGAGACATATTTACTAAATTGGGGACCACCCTTGTGATGGGAAGTTTTTCAGCCCATAGAGCTCGACAGCTCCTTGTTACTACTGAATAACCCATGGCACCTTCCAACAGAGAGGAACCAAAAACTATCAGTTCAGTTCAGTTCAATCACTCAGTTGTGTTTGACTCTTTGCGACCCCAGTTTTGCATGAAATGTTCCTTTGGTATCTCTAATTTTCTTGAAGAGATCTCTAGTTTTTCCCATGCTGTTGTTTTTCTCTATTTCTTTACACTGATCGCTGAAGAAGGCTTTCTTATCTCTTCTTGTTATTCTTTAGAACTCTAGATGCTTATATCTTTCCTTTTCTCCTTTGCTTTTCACCTCTCTTCTTTTCACAGATATTTGTAAGGCATCCCAGACAGCCATTTTGCTTTTTTTCTTTTATTTTCTATGAGGACGGTCTTGATCCCTGTCTCCTGTAAAATGTCATAGACCTCATTACATAGTTCATCAGGCACTTTATCTATCAGATCTAGGCCCTTAAGTCTATTTCTCACTTCCACTGTATAATCAAAAGGATTTGGTTTAGGTCATACCTGAATGGTCCTGCAGTTTTCCCTACTTTCTTCAATTTGAGTCTGAATTTGGTAATAAGGAGTTCATGATCTGAGCCACAGTCAGTTCTTGGTCTTGTTTTTGTTGATTCTATAGAGCTTCTCCATCTTTGGATGCACAGAATATAATCAATATGATTTCTTTGTTGATGTCCATGTGTAGAGTCTTCTCTTGTGTTGTTGGCAGAGGGTGTTTGCGGTGACCAGTGCATTTTCTTGGCAAAACTCTATTAGTCTTTGCCCTGTTTCATTCCGCTTTCCAAGACCAAATTTACCTGTTACTCCAGCTGTTTCTTGACTTCCTCCTTTTGCATTCCAGCCCCCTATAATGAAAAAGACATCTTTCTCTGGTGTTAGTTCTAAAAGGTCTTGTAGACTTCATAAAACCGTTCAACTTCAGCTTCTTCAGTGTTACTGGTTAGGGCATAGACTTGGATAACTGTGATATTGAATGGTTTGCCTTGGAGATGAACAGAGATCATTCAGTCATTTTTGAGAGTGCATCCAAGTACTGCGTTTCAGAGTCTTTTGTTGACCATGATGGCTACTCCATTTCTTCTGAGGGATTCCTACCCACAGTAGTAGATATAATGATCATCTGAGTTAAATTAGCCCATTCCAGTCCATTTTAGTTCACTGATTCCTAGAATGTTGATGTTCATCCTTGCCATCTCTTGTTTGACCACTTCCAATTTGCTTTGATCCATGGATCTGACATTCTAGGTTCCTATGCAATATTGCTCTTTATAGCATCAGATCTTGCTTCTATCACCAGTCACATGCCCAGCTGGGTATTGTGTTTGCTTTGGCTCCATCCCTTCATTCTTTCTGGAGTTATTTCTTCACTGATCTCCAATAGCATATTGGGCAGCTAATGACCTGGGGAGTTCTTCTTTTGGTATCCTATCATTTTGCCTTGTCATACTGTTCATGGTGTTCTCAAGGCAAGAATACTGAAGTGGCTTGCCATTCCCTTCTCCAGTGGAGCACATTCTTAAAGACCTCTCCACCATTCTTAAAGACCTCTCTGACTATCATGGGTTGCCCTGTAGGCATGGCTTGGTTTCACTGAGTTAGACAGGTTGTGGTCCTAGTGTAATTACATTTACTAGTTTTCTGTGAGTATGGTTTTAGTGTGTCTGCCCTCTGATGTCCTCTTGCAACACCTACCATCTTACTGGGGTTTCTTTTATCTTGGGTGTGAGGTGCCTCTTCACGGCTGCTCCAGCAAAGCACAGCTGCTGCTCCTTATCTTGAATGAGGGGTATCTCCTTACTGCTGCTGTTCCTGACTTACAATGTGGGATATCTCCTCTAGGCCCTCCTGCACCTGCATAGCCACTACTTCTCAGGTTCCTCCTCCCGGCCACCTGCCCTGGCCTCACAAGTGGGTGATTCCTCCCAGCTGCCACCCCTAGCCTCTGTGTGAGGTGGTTCCTCCCAGCTGCTGCCCCTGGCCTCAGGCTTGGGTTGGCTTCTCAAGGTCAGCGCCCCTGGCTTCAGGCGGTAGGTGGCTTATCCCAGCCGCCCCTGACCTTGGACACAGGGTAGCTCCTCTCGGCCATTGCTGCGCTGTTGCAGCCTTACACTCTAGGCCGCTGCCCCTGACCTCGGACATGTGGTAGCTCCTCTGGCCACGCTTAGTGTGCAGGCCAGCTCTCGCAGCTACCTGCACTTAGTGCACTGGCTGGCTATTGCAGTCAAATGCTATGGGAAGACAAAATTATTATCCAGGTGTGGGACAAGCTGAACCAGTCATCATTGTCCTCTGAGATCCCACTTGGTTTCTTAACCAGAAAAAATACCCTCTCAAAAGAGAGGCTTGGGAGGGACTACAGCATTTAATAAATAATTTCCTTGCTTGTGAGCAACACCAATTTGTTATGTAAGATCCCTATCCTCTCAGTAAAGTAAAAAGACAGAACCTGGCAAATTGTTCAAGATCTCCAGATCATAAATGAAGCTGTAATTCCCCTCTATCCCACAGTACCCAATCCCTATATAATCTTGCGAGAAATCCCACCAATTGCCAAGTAGTTTACAGTCTTGGACCGCAAACATACTTTTTTTTTTTTAATATCATTGGCTAAAAAAATCCCAATATCTTTTTGCCTTTGAATGGGAGGTCCCAGGAGAAAAACACTAACAGGTGGCTTGGACAGTATTATCTCAAGGGTTTAGAGATAGCCCCTACCTATTTAGATAGGCTCTTAGCTGGGATCTTCTAAATCTTGACTTGAGACCTAATAGAAAATATTACATTATGTAGGTGACCTACTCATCTGCTCTCCAGATGACAAAAGTGCCCAACAACAAGCAATTTAGGTTCTAAACTTCTTGGAAGAATGGGGATATAAAATCTCCCAGGCTAAGTCGTAGATGTTTGAGACAAAGGTCACTTACTTGGGAGTTCAGATTACACACGGGTCCAGGAGGCTGACCTCTTACTGAGTACAAGGAATCCTCCAGTTGTTGTCCCCCATGACTTGAAAATAGTTGTGAATTTCCTGGGGCTAACTGGGTATTGTAGAATATGGATACCTAACTGTGGTCTAATTGCCCAGCCCTTATATGAAAGTTTAAAGGGACAGGATGATTCATCCCTTTGATGTAGGGAACTCTTCAAAAGAGGGCAGAGGGTACACTAAAACCAGCCTTAATTTAGGCACCGGCCTTGAGGTTTCCAGGCCCAGAAAAAGCATTCCAATTTTATGTCCATGAAATAGAGGGAAACGCTTCTCGAGGGTTAACTCAAAGGTTGGTATCCAAACCCCAGCCTGTAGGCTCTTCATCCAAGAGTCTTGATCCAATCACCCGAGGCTGACTCCCCTGCTTTCAAAATATTGCAGCTATTGCAATCGTAGTAGAATATACTTTAAAACTCTACTTTGGGGGCAAACTATTTTTACCAGCCACCAAGTAAAACAACTCCTAATTGGGAGCGGCCATTTAGAGATGTCTAATCAAAGAATACTCAGATATCAAGCAATGCTGATGGAAAATCCAGCCCTCACTATATCCCCTTGTGAGGTTCTAAATCCAGCCACCCTCCTACCTATTCCTGAGGGCTCATTCCCATTCACTCTTTTCTAGAAACCTTGGACCACTGGAAAAAACCCTAAGAAGAAATGTTGGAAGATCCTCTGACCAATCCTGGAGAAATCTGTTATGCTGATGAAAACAGCTTTGTCTTGGATTGAAAAAGAAGAGCCGAGTATTCACTAGTCTCCAATTTTGTACCATAGAGCCTAAACCTCTGCCAGCAGGCACTTCAGCCCAACTAGCTGAGCTCATAGTCCTGACTCAAGCTTTAGATCTGGCAAAAAGAAAAATAATAGCCATTTACACAGACTCCAATATGCCTTTCTAGTGTTACACAAACATGTGGCTATTTGGAAAGAAAGGGGCCACTTGACCACCCAAGGGTTCCCAATCAAATATGGTAATCAAATTCTTAGGCTCTTGGAGGCAGTCCTTCTGCCCACTGTGGTTTCAGTCTCCCACTGTAAAGGACACCAAAAAGGGAACAGAAAAGTGGCAAGAGGGAACCAAACAGTTGTTAAGGCAGCTAAGCCAGCAGCATTATAGAACCATGACCTAATAGGGGTTTCCACCTTAGTTCCACAGACTAATTTGCCAGAAACTCCTTCATATACTTAAGGTGAGACTCTTCAGCTATGAGTAAAGACTTTAAAGAGGATCATATGGGGTGGTTTGAAAAGGAAGGACCCCCTTTTCTGCCTGGGAACCTCCAATGGAAGTTGGGTAACTCCTTACATGCCACCACACATTTAGTAGAAAAGGCCCTTCAAAGATTATTAGAAAGGTCCTTCAGAGGAATAGGCTTCCAAACAACTGTAAGACAAGTGGTCTCATTATGTCCTACTTGCCAATTAACCCCCAAGGAGCTCGAAGATCCCAGCTGGCCCAGCCCATCAAATGACGCGGTGCCTATACAGGCAGATGGACTTCATCCGGATGCCAGGTTTTCAAGGGTATTAGTCATGATAGATACATTCACAGGATGGCCTGAAGGCTTTCCCACCAGGACTTAGAAAGNGGACTTAGAAAGCTGAGGAGGTGGTTAAAAAAAAAAAAAAACTGCTCCATGAAATCATTCCAAGATTTGGTCTACCCAGGACATTACAAAGTGACAATTGGACATCACTTACTTCTAAGGTCACCCAAGGGGTCTCGAAAGCATTGGACATTACTTATTATCTCCTTTGTGCCTGGAGGTCTCAGTCTTTAGGAAAAAATAGAAAGAGCCAATCAAATTTTAAAATCAGTGGTAGAAAAGATAACCCAGGAGATCTCCTAGGGATGGAAGGAGGCTTTACCAATAGCTCTCCTCCAAACCTGTATTGCCCCTAAGAAACAAGTTGGTCTTAGTCCTTATGAGATGCTATATGGGAGATGTTTTCTTTATGTCAATGACCTCTTCCTAGATCCAAAGGTTCAGACCCTTCAGTCTTATACCATGACCACTGGGCAATTCCAGCAGGATATATGCTTGTGGCGTGTGAACCAGGACCAAAAAGAGTCTAAGGAGTCATCCCTATATGCTCCAGGGACTCAAGTCCTAATTAAAGTCTGGAAAGTTTGGTCCCCAAAAACTAAACTACAGCCCACATAGAAGGGCCCCTACCTTGTAATAGTTTCTAAGTTCACAGTAGTCAAGGTACCAGGACATGACTCCTGGACTCACTACTTATGAGTCAAGCCATAGAAGGAAACAGAAGAGGACACTCAATACACCTGTGAGCCCCTGGGAGATCTCAGATACGTATTCAGGACTACAAATGAGTGATATTCTGATAAACAATAACAAAATATGGTTTCTGGGAATAATAGTTCTCAGTTCAGTTCAGTTCAGTCACTCAGTCATGTCCAACTCTTTGCAAACCCATGAATCACAGCATGCCAGGCCTCCTTGTCCATCACCATCTCACAGAGTTTACTCATACTCACTTTCATCGAGTCAGTGCTGCCATCCAGCCATCTCATCCTCTGTCATCCCCTTCTCCTCCTGCCCCCAATCCTTCCGAGCTTCAGAGTCTTTTCCAATGAGTCAACTCTTCACATGAGGTGGCCAGAGTACTGGAGTTTCAGCTTTAGTATCATTCCTTCCAAAGAAATCCCAGGACTGATCTCCTTCAAAATGGACTGGTTTAATCTCCTTGCAGTCCAAGGGACTCTCAAGAGTCTTCTCCAACACCACAGTTCAAAAGCATCAATCCTTTGGCTCTCAGCCTTCTTCACAGTCCAGCTCTCACAACCATACATGACCAATGGGAAAACCATAGCCTTGACTAGATGTACCTTAGTCAGCAAAGTCATGTCTCTGCTTTGGAATATGCTATCTAGGTTGGTAATAACTTTTCTTCCAAGAGTTAATTGTCTTTTAATTTCATGGCTGCAGTCACCATCTGCAGGAATTTTGGAGGCTATCTCTAAATAGCAAACATAGTTTGGTAGGGATAGTAGTCCAAAACAGACAGGAGGTAGGTCTTCTGATCCATAAATAAGGAAAGACTTGAGCCATTCTGATGATGAAAATTTAACAATGGCTAACGTGGATTATTAAAAAAAAAAAAAGGAGTTCTAGAATAACATCTATTTCTGCTTTATTGACTACGCCAAAGCCTTTGACTATGTGCATCACAATAAACTGTGGAAAGTTCTTCAAGATATGGGAATATGAGACCACCTGATCTGCCTCTTGAGAAACCTATATGCAGGTCAGGAAGCAACAGTCAGAACTGGACATGTAACAACAAACTAGTTCCAAAAAGGAAAAGGAGGACGTCAAAGCTGTATATTGTCACCCTGCTTAGTTAACTTATATGCAGAATACATCGTGAGAAATGCTGGACTGGAAGAAGCACAATCTGGAATCAAGATTGCCAGGAGAAATATCAATAACCTTAGACACGCAGATGACATCACACTTATGTCAGAAAGTGAAGAGGAATTTAAAAGCCTCTTGATGAGAGTGAAAGAGGAGAGTGAAAATTTGGCTTAAAACTCAACATTCAGAAAACGAAGATCATGGCATCTGGTCCCAACACTTCATGGGAAATAGATGGAGAAACGATGTCAGACTTTATTTTGGGAGGCTGCAAAATCACTGCAGATGGTGACTGCAGCCATAAAGTTAAAAGAAGTGTACTCCTTGGAAGGAAAGTTATGACCAACCTAGATAGCATATTAAAAAGCAGAGACATTACCAAAAAAGGTCCATTTAGTCAAGGCTATGTTTTTTTCCAGTGCTCATGTATGGATATGAGCACTGCAGAATTGAGGCTTTTGAACTGTGGTGTTGGAGAAGACTCTTCAGAGTCCCTTGACTGCAAGGAGAGCCAACAAGTCCATTCTAAAGGAGATCAGTCCTAGGTGTTCTTTGGAAGGAATGATGCTAAAGCTGAAACTCCAGTACTTTGGCCACCTCATGCAAAGTGTTTCCTCATTGGAAAAGCCTCTGATGCAAGGAGGGATTGGGGGCAGGAGGAGAAGGGGACCTCAGAGGATAAGATGGCTGGATGGCATTACTGACTTGATAGACGTGAATTTGTGTGATCTCCAGGAGTTTGGTGATGGACAGGGATACCTGACATGCTGTAATTCACAGGTTTGCAAAGAGTCAGACTTGACTGAGCAACTGAACTGAATGTTTCTACTAGCCTTTGTTATGCCATATTGATGATGCTTACGATTGTTCCATGTACAGTCAATTGTCTAACCTGTTTGTGTCTGCCCAGGTCAGCAAGCTACAACAGAGAATGACAGTTCAACAAAGATATAAATCTATAGGTGACCACGGAAAATAGCACTCACCCTTAGATGGACACCACTATAAGGACTCTGAGGCCTGTGACTAGCATGAGGGTGAAGCCCAATACCCCTTGCCTTCTCAGTCCAGCAGGAAATAGCCAGAAAGACCTCGATGTCCCTATTCCCAAAGAACCACTCCTCCCATCTCTTGAGGGGGGAATATTAGGCAGGTAAAATAGGGAAAAGGAGTCCAAAATGGTGGTGGCTAAAAGACAAGGAAGAGAAAAGCCATTGAAGATAGAACAAAGGAAGGTCCAAAGACAGGAGTGAGGACCTCAGGTAAAACAAACAGTAATCCTGGCTGGCCCAATTTACACAGGACATGCCCAGGGAAAGGTAAAACATATAAAAAGAGGAGCTAAACCTGGCTCTTTCCCTCTCTCTCCCACATAGAGTGGGGCACTCTTCTGTTCACTTTTTTGGATCGATGTTCCTCAAGCCTCAAAGATGGATTTTCCTGATATCTTCTAAATAAAATAGAGCATAACACTGAGCTGTAATACAGATTTGTCTAAGAGCTATAACACGGTCCTTTCGAGACCTAAGAGCTTTAACACAGTCTATCCAACCTGAGAGCATTGACACACCAAGGGGTGTTTAATATCCGTCACTCAAAATATTTGCTGCAGCGAGACAAAACTGAGGAGCACACACTCGCATGACATTTTCAAAGACATGTACAGATGTGAGAACACTAACAAATTAGTAATTTTGAACTGCTCTGTAGAGGAGGACTTGTGAAAATTGCTTG
>SJYE01003095.1:479769-535358 GCA_006408755.1 Eudorcas thomsonii
TCCAGGAATATGAGACAAATGAATCATAAAGGAAATCAACATTGAAGAACCATTGGAAGGACTGATGCTGAAAATAAAGCCTGATGTGATATATAGTCCAAAGGGGCATAAAGTGTCAAACATGGCTTAGTGACTGAAGAACAATATTACTGTTAATAAAATGGGTGTTTGAGGTTGACGGTTGCAAAATATGAGAGGAATAGAAGGAAAAGACCACTCTCTCCCCAAAAAATTCATCTAAGGATCGACTGCATATGGAAGAACTTGGAGGAACCAAATTGTGAATACTTCTCACTGCCCCAAGATACCCAGAAAGTTAAACATGTGTTTTCTCAAGGAGGTAGGACAAAATAAAGCAGACATAAGGAATAATGCAGTATTTAGGGGCTGAGGCTGATCTTGGAGAGGAAGTTGTAAATGAGGAGAAGCTTGCAGACAATATCAAATCCTCTCAGATCAGTGACAGTGGAGAACTCTGGGATCACATAGAGCAACATTACCAAGGGAAAGAAAAACAAAAATCCATGTTCCTAACGGTAATTACCCAGAGAAAAATCTCAGATACTCTGTCCACCATTATTGAGGTGGAGCTTGGCGTGATGCCTGGGCTCAGCTTTAATGCTTTAAGGATGATCTGACAGAGCTAAGGTGATGAAGCAACCTAATCGATAGTAACACCAAAGACAAAAATGTGAAAAAGTAACTTTCTTGAGAGAAATCTCTACGGCCACATTGTGAAAACTGACACCTTTACAGAACAAAATATTGCACATTACAAAATATCAAACGTGTGTAATCTAGCTTCCATTTATGGCCCTTTCCTCCACAGAGCCAGAGAGGAATATTTACATCAAACGAAGGCAGAAGGCAAGAGGCAGCTGTTGTATTAGCCCCTGAAACCACATCTCCCACCAACTCTGAGAAGGCTGCCAGTTGCAAACCATGATTTCCTGGTTTCATACAGTTCACCTAGGCCAGAAGGGTCAAAGCGTAAATTCAGCACACCTCTGGGGACATATGGAAATCTTGCAAATTCCCCTTCTGGAAAAGCCAACAATGAAGGAAATTTACATGGCTCAAGAGAAACTGGATTTAAAACTCCCCTCCAGGTCCTTGTCAACATTCTATGTAACACACACACACACGCACGCACGCACACACGCACATGCACTAACCACAACTCTCTCACCAGAAGAAAAAAAATAGAAATTAAGGCAAATTATGACCAGCTCCCAGCAGGTCCAGCCTCTGGCAAATCTCCAAAATTCCTTGTCCCAGCTGTTTAAAAGATAACTACTCCAAACAACCTTGGAGAATAACAGGCCCTCTTAAGACAGTGGCTTTCCACATATATATGCCTATATATATGCTTATTCTTTCCTTGGGTTAGTGCAGCAGCTCACTAATGTGCCTCCTGCTTTTTCTCTCCTCTTTAAAGGTGATCTGTTCCTGTACAGTGTTGGTCTCATTATTTTTTCTGAACCTTGCCTTCTCTAACTCCCTTAACCTACAAACAAACCGAGTGGCGGGAACCTGACACATACATAAGATGCATGGCCTACCTTGGACAATGCCTTGACTGCCACCCAGTTGCCTGAGCAGTTTGGACCTGGGAAGGAAACAAAACACATAGCCAATTGTGTGCAGTGACCTTGTAAGAGCACTTACGTATATGTCACTTATGGCAGTGGCAAGCCCACAGTGGTCCATCCACCTTAAGCACCCTCACTCACATATGCCACAGGTATTTGTTTTCAGCATCCTCCCCCTCACTGCTGCACCACTGAGCAAGTGAGGTCAAATAAGGACCTACCTCCTCCTCGTGTTATGGTGCAAACTTCTTATGTGTAAACTTGTCATGGAAGAGAATTGCAATCTGATGAAGGAAACATAAGCAAATAAAAGTGAACTAGCCCAGAAGTGACAGGTTCAACAAATTGGAACTCTGAAGTTAATGCAGAAACGGTGCAATTCAGAAACAATAGCCTTTGGTAACAAGTAGAAGCAGGAAAAAAAGACAATCTGACACTGGGTTGACACCACTAAGATCACAGCAACTTAAGAAATATTGTTAGATTATTCTTTATGGTTTTCATGTTTGATTTTTAATTAAATATGTTTTGTTCCTTATCATTCCCATTTCATTTCTATATACTACATTATATGTTTGAAAATTATTTTGTCTTCTTCTTTTCCAGTATTTATAGTAGTTTGAATTATATTCTAGGTTCTCAATCTTTGCTTTTTGAAACTTTTTATTAATCAATGTTTATACCTTTAGTAATTCTATCTTTGGAATCTATTTTCACTTAGACGGATTTAATTCCTGAGTTGACTGAACTTTCACCCTTTTACTCTCCCTTTTCTCTTTCTGGAAACCTCTTTCTCCCTCCCCACTTTACTATGCTCTGTTTAACACTGTGAATCTCTTTGACTCTTTTGGCTATGGAGAACTGCTTCATCGTCAACCTTGGGTTTTATCTTTTGTTCTGAGGATACAGAATTCTTGATGCTACTGTAACTCAGGGACCAAAACACAGAGGCCATGAGGTCATTCTAATTCTTTAGGTCATTGTTGAACTGATATCAAGCAACATTTAAAGAGAAGTACATTCAAAAGTTTTCATGCCTACATGGAAATAAAGCCCGAAGCTGAAGCCAGGAACTTCAGTGTAAGATAAAACACACCTATTCAGCAAAGCAGAAACATAGTATGAATATTATAAAAGGCATTGCCTGAAGCCATACTAACCCCACAGACACCACAAAGCACATTATAGGACAATTCATTGCACTTCATAGAGAAGTGATCCAGCTCTATCTGACAGACCACAGGCACAAAATATCCCAGCATTAAACCTTTCAAACTTATCAGTCTAATCCCAACCATAAAGATCAGGTTCCTCAGCATATTGGATCCAAAATCCTTCAGTGTGTAGAATGGGGACCCAAACCACAGCAATCTAAAGAAAATGAAAATGAATAGAAATATGTGGCTGGTGAAGGTACATGATAAACCCACAAAAACAAATTTAAAAAAAAAAAAAGAGGAGATAGGAAGTTTTCCTGAAAAAAAAAAAATCAAAATGATGAGAGTAAAGATGACTCAAATCTGGAAAGCTAAGTGAAGTTGCCAGTAAATACACTGGAGGCCTAGACTGAGAAGAAAGAAGAATGTTTACCATGGATCTAGAAGAAATAAAGAAAAATCAAGATTAATAATTAATGCAATAACTGAGATTAGCAAACACCCTGGAAGGAACCAACATTAAAATAACAGACACAGAGAAGCAACTAATTAGGTGAAGGTAGAAAGGAGGAAATAAATGAAACACAGTAGAGTGTGTTAAAAAAGAAAGAGAAAAAGAAAAATATGGAAAGATCTGAGAATTCTGGGATAATATCAAATGCCCAATCATGAGAATATTTCCTCATGGAAAAGAACAAAATAAAAGAAAGAAAGAAAGAAAGAGAGAAATGAGAAAATTATTTAAGAGATAAAAGTGGAAAACCTCCATTAAATGGGGAAGAAATAGCTCCCTGAGTTGCAATATACCACAATGTTCCAAACAGGATGAACCCAGAGTGAAACAACCCACAAACATGAAACTCAGCAAGTGGAAAGACATAAATATACACTTGGATCCCCATGAATATAGCAGCTGACCTTTCAATAGACACTCTTTAGGTCAGTAGAGTATGGTAGAAAATTCTCAAAATGATTAATGAGCCAAACCTAACAGCAACAAAGATCTCATTCAGATATGAAGGGAAAAATCAAATGGTTTAAGCAAAACCTTTGAGCAGTAATTAACATGAAACTGCTAAACTTTTAATGATGCTGTTAAAGTGTGACACTGAATTCAAATGTCATCAGATTTGAAATACTCATCAGTGGCATGAGATTGGAAAAAGTCACCTTTCATTAACACCAAATGAGGGTATTGCCAAAGAATTTTCAAACAAGCATGTACTTTTGTTCCTTCCAAATGCTACCTGAGTAAAACTCAAAATTCTTCAGTAGTACCTAAACCAAGAACTTTAGGATGTGAAACCTAGGCTTGGAAACAACAAGACAAACCAGAGAACAACTTGGAAACATTCATTGGATCCTAGAGGAAACAAGGGAATTTCAGAAAAAAAAAAAACATTTACTTCTGCTTCAGTGACTCCACTAAAGACATTGGTTGTGTGTATCACAGTAAACTGTGAACAGTTTGAAAGAGACAGGAGTCAGAAACCTTCTTACCTGTCACCTGAGAAATGTATAAGCAGGTCAAGATGCAAAAGTTGAAACAAGACATGAAGCAATTGATCAGTTTAAACCTGGAGAAGGTAAGTGACAAAACTGCATATTATCATTCTGCTTTTGTACCCCACTCCAGTACTCTTGCCTGGAAAATCCCATGGATGGAGGAGCATGGTAGGCTGCAGTCCATGGAGTCATTAAGAGTCAGGCACGACTGAGAGACTTCACTTTCACTTTTCACTTTCATGCATTGGAGAAGGAAATGGCAACCTCCTCCAGTGTTCTTGCCTGGAGAATCCCAGGGACAGCAAAGCCTGGTGGGCTGCTGTCTATGAGTTCGCACACGACTGAAGTGACTTTGCAGAAGCATACTATTCAAAATGCAAGGCTGGATGAATAACAAGCTGTAATCAAGGTTTCTGGGATAAACTTCAACAACCTTAGATATGCAGATGGGAACACTGTAAAAGAGAAAGTGAAGAGGAACTGACGGGTGTTTTAATGAGGCTGAATGAGGAGAGTTAAAACCTTGCTTAGAATTCAGCATTCAAAAGACCAATACAGGGTGTCTGATCCTGTCATTACTTGGCAAATAGAAGGGGAAAATGTGGAATCAGTGACAGACTTAATTTTCTTGGGCTCCAAAGTCACTGTGAATGGTGACTGCAGGCATGAAATTGAGACACTTGCTTCCTGGAGGAAAAGCTATGACAAACCAAAACCTTGCATTAAAAGGAAGAGACATGAGCTTACTAACAAAGATCTCTCCAGTCACAAATCACTATGGTTTACCCAGTAGTCATGTACTGATGTGAGAAGTGGAATCTAAAGAAGGCTGAGAGCTGAAGAACTGATATCTTCAAACTGTAATACTGGAGAAAACTCTTAGGGGTCCCTTGAAGTGTAAGGAGATTCAATCTCAAGGAAACCAAATATAAATATACTTTTGGAGCACTAATGCTGAAACTGAAAATCGAGGGCTTTGCCAAACTGATGCAAAGTAATTCTGGAAAACACCATGACAGTGGGAAAGATTGAGGATACAAGGAGAAGGGGGTGACAGAGGGTGAGATGGTTGGACAGCATCACCAATTCAATTGACATGTATTTGAGCAAACAATGGGAAACACTGAAAGAGAGGGAGGACTGGTGTGCTGCAGCCCAGGGAGTCACAAAAGAGTTGGATGTGACTGAATGAATGAACAACAGCAATCAAAATATCTAGAACTACACTTTTAAATCACTCTAAAATATATTTAGTAAAAGAAATAGCAATAATATCAAAAACCCAAAACAATAGGTGGTAGACTAGGAGATGGGATAATAGATTTTTTTTTTAATATGGAAACTATAGACTGTCAAAGAATATCTTACAATTGAATAAATTTGCAACATTACATGGTAAGGAACATTTTAAGCAAACAATAAGCAATAGTGGGCCATAGTTACTATGCTAATTGTATACAAAAAAGACTTTAAATTAAAAAAATGATATGAAACAAATGTCACTAAATATATTCAGTTTAGTCACACAGTCATATCCTATTTTTGCCACCCCCACGGACTGCAGTATTCCCGGCCCCCCTGTCCAAAACCAACTCCCGTTTTTTTTTATGAATTCCTGTCCATTAAGTGAGTAATGCCATCCAAACATACATCTTCCGTTCTCCCCTCCTCCTCTTGCTTTAAATGTTCCCAGCAACAGTCTTCCCAAATGAGTCAGTTCTTCACATCAGGTGGCCAAATATTGGAATTGCAGCTTCACCATTAGTCATTCCAGTGAATATTGTAATTATATATTTTTCACAGGAGATCCAACCAGTCCTTTCTGAAGGAGATCAGCCCTGGGATTTCTTTGGAAGGAAAGATGCTAAAGCTGAAACTCCAGTACTTTGGACACCTCATGTGAAGAGTTGACTCATTGGAAAGGACTTTGATGCTGGGAGGGATTGGGGGCAGGAGGAGAGGGGGATGACCGAGGATGAGATGGCTGGATGGCATCACGGGCTCGATGGATGTGAGTCTGAGTGAATTCCGAGAGATGGTGATGAACAGTGAGGCCTGGCGTGCTGCGATTCATGAGGTCGCAAAGAGTCAGAGATGACTGAGCTACTGAACTGAACTGAACTGAACTGTGTATTAACAATATATGGTTATATCACACAGACACAGAAGTTCAGAAAATCAAATAGTTACAGATACCTAATATTTGAATGGTTTCTCTTCCTTTATTCTAACACGAAAGGTAAAAACTGAAAAGCATGAGCAAGAGTTATAGTCCAAAAGTAAATATTAAGCAATAAACATTCAAATAATTCAAGAAGATAATACCACTGAGGGAAGAGAAAACCTAAAGAACAATACAAACCAGTGGACCAAACACAGATGTGCAGAACATTCCACCCAAAACTGACAGAAGAATGCACATCTGTCTTAATTGCATATGGAATAATCTCCAGAAAATTCCTGATAATTAATCTCACAGAAAAAACATTAATAATGTAAATAATTCCAAATATGGTCTCTGGCAACCAAACCATTTAAACTGAAATCAACAATGGGAGGAAATTTTAAAAACTGTAATGTGTGGAAAGTTAAACAACACATTGTGTAGGGCTCAATGAGGCAAAGAATAACTCACAGGGGGAATGAAAACATATTCTGCAGTGATTCAAAAGGAAAACACAATATAGCAGGTCATCAAATACAGCAGAATAAGAACACATATATATTTAAGCTTACATAAAAAGAAAGCTCTCAGTCCTGGGAAGAAGCTAATGCCTTCTTCAGAAGCTGAAAAAAAAAATCTAAATTCACAGCAAGGAGAAAGAGGAAATCGACACATATTAATATGGGTGTAAGATAATGTAAATAGAAAAAGAATAGAGAAAATTGAACACACAAAAATTTACTAAAAATAATAGTAGGTAAACTAAACAAACTAAAAGATAAGAATTCGTTACTGAAAGGAGAATCAATAAGACGCCATTGCTACTAAATATACTAAGCAAAGAGGAATTTGAGGTATTTACAACAGGTATTACTGTCAACAAGTCTCAAACTATGTGAAGCAGTCAAATTGCTAGAATAACTGACTAAAACAATTTCAAAAACTGGAAAACAAACTAAGTTTCATAAAAAAGAGGCTGAATTGGTTACCTCACTGTTTGTAAATAAGCCCATAGAACCGGATTTTTTTTTTTTTTAATGATGTCCTATACACGTCGGTACATGCTCAATATGTCACTGGAGATCAGTGGCGAAATAACTCCAGAAAGAATGAAGAGATGGAGCCAAAACAAAAACAACACCTAGTTGTGGATATGACTGGTGACAGAAGCAAGGTCTGATGAGCAATATTCATAGAAACCTGGAATGACAGGTCCGTGTAGCAAGACAAATCAGAAGTGACCAAACGGGTGGTCATTTATGATGTGAGAGTTGTGCTGTGAAGAAAGCTGAGTGCTGAAGAATTAATGCTTTTGAACTGTGGTGTTGGAGAAGACCCTTGAGAGTCCCTTGACTGCAAGGAGAGCCAACCAGTCCATTCTAAAGGAGATCAGCCCTGGGATTTCTTTGGAAGGAATGATGCTAAAGCTGAAATTCCAGTACTTTGGTCACCTCATGCAAAGAGTTGACTCACTGGAATCGACTCTGATGCTGGGAGGGATTGGGGGCAGGAGGAGAAGGGGACGACTGAGGATGGTATGGCTGGATGGCATCACTGACTCAATGGACATGAGTCTCTGTGAACTCCAGGAGATGGTAATGAACAGGGAGGCCTGACGTGCTGCCATTCATGGGGTCTCAAAGAGTCGGACATGACTGAGCGATAAACTGAACTGAAATAAACTGAAACAGGAGATGACAAGAGTGAACGTCGACATTCTAAACTGGTGAACTAAAATGGACTGGAATGGGTTAATTTAACTCAGATGACCCTTATGTCTACTACTGTAAGCAGGAATCCCTTAGAATAAATGGAATAGTCATCATGGTGAACAAAAGAGTCAAAAAGGCAGTACTTTGGTGCAGTCTCAAAAACAACAATGATTTCTGTTTATCGAAGGCAAACTATCTAATATCAGAGTAATCCAAGCCTATGAACCAACAAGAGATGCTGAAGAAGCTGAAGTTGAAAGGTTCTATGAAGACCTACAAGACCTTTTAGAAATAGCACTGAAAAAGATATCCTTTTCATTATAGGGGATTGAAATGCAAAGTAGGAAGTCAAAAAACACCAGGGGTAACAGAAAAGTTTGGCCTTTAATACAGAATGAAGCAATGAAAACAGTAATAGAATTTTGCCAAGAGAAAGCACTGGTCAGACCAAAAATCCTCTTTAAAAAAGGCAAGAGAAAAACTCTACACATGAACATCACCAGATGATCAACACCAAAATCAAACTGATTATATTCTGTGGAAACATTCAGGAGATGAGACTAATAGACCACCTGACCTGCTTCTTGAGACTCCTATAGGTGGTCAGGTAGCAACAGTTAGAACTGGACATGGAAAAACAGACTGTTTCCAAATAGGAAATGGAGTATGTCAAGGCGGCTTATTGTTACCCTATTTATTTAAATTATATACAGAGTACATCATGAGAAATGCTGGGCTGAATGAAGCACAAGCTGGAATCAAGATTGCCAGGACAAATATCAATAACCTCAAATATGCAGATGACACCACCCTTATGGCAGAAAGTGAAGAGGAACTAAAAAGCTTCTTAATGAAAGTAAAGGAAGAGAGTGAAAAATTTGGCTTAAAGCTCAATATTCAGAAAACGAAGATCATGGCATCTAGTCCCATCACTTCATGGGAAATAGATGGGAAAACAGTGGAAACAGTGTCAGACTTTATTTTTGGGGGCTCTAAGATCACTGCAGATTGTGATTGCAGCCATGAAATTAAAATAAAGTAACTGGTTGGAAGAAAAATTATGACCAGCCTAGATAACATATTAAAAAGCAGAGAAACTACTTTGCCAACAAAAGTCCATCTAGTCAACTCTATGGTCATGTATGGAAGTGAGAGTTTGACTGTGAAGAAAGCTGAGCACGGAGTAATCGATCCTTTTGAACTACAGAATTGGAGAAGACTCCTGAGAGTCCCTTGGACTGCAAAGAGGTCCAACCAGTCCATTCTAAAGGAGATCAGCCCTGGGATTTCTTTGGAAGTTATGATACTAAAGCCATAACGCTAGTATTTGGCCACCTCATGCACAGAGTTGACTCATGGAAAAGGCTCTGCTGCTGGGAGGGATTGGGGACAGGAGGACAAGGAGGTGACAGAGCATGAGATGGCTGGATGGCATCACTGACTTGATGGACGTGTCTGAGTGAACTCCAGGAGTTGGTGATGGACAGGGAGGCCTGGCATGATGCAATTCTTGAAGTCACAAAGAGTGGGACACGACTGAGCGACTGAAGTGAGGAAGTGTCACTGAAATAGAATTGAGAGGAAAGATAGTAAAGATGATCAAATATCTCAGAAAATAAATAGAGATCATGCAGGAAACATTTAAGAAGGGCATGGAACAATGAAACAATAACAACAAATAATTAACTGAACAATAACTGACATCTGTATACTGTAGCCTACAGGGGTCCAGCCCCAGTTGGATCCAGGGTTCTGAAGCATGGACAGCGAGGTGAGAGAGGTATAGAGATATAGATATAGACTTATAGACTTAGATATATATAGAAAAATAAGAAACAGTTAAGAAAATAGAGGAGAGGAAGAGGCTGATATTCCTTGGTTTATACAGAAAGCCAATAAAGTCTCAAGACAAGAGACTTGCTCTGTTCACCCAGGCCACAGGTGCCCACTTGAATAGCAGTGGGTGTCCCATCTTGGGCTCCCTCTCACATGGGTCTTAGAAGCCCCAGAAGAAAAGTGAAACCAGAGAGCCTCTGTGTTCCAAGGGATCAGCCTGAAAGAGAGGGAGGGAGAGGGAGAAAGAGAGAGAGATAAAGAATTGACATGAGTGAGGCCAAACTTGCGCAATAACCCCATAACTTTATTTTCAAAAGATGATTATATACCATAAGTTTCACATAATGGAAGATGCAGAGTCACACAGGGCAGCAGTCCTGACCCTTATCGATACCAGGTTTTCATTTTGCATACATTTCCATATGCAAAAGTTCTCAGGTGATTTATATTATCTTCTGACCAAGAGGCCTGTTAACACCTGATGGCTGTTTTCCTTGATGAATATTAATGAATGAAAACACTAATTTTCCCTTGAAATATTTTTCTATCATCTGCATCACTGTCAAAGTACTAAATAAAGTTACATCATTATAGAACAAAGGTGCAGTGGGTTACAACAAAGAAAGCACTTAAAGATCTATGTTGCTACTTGTTTTTTCTATATACCAACTATATTAATTAATGCACTCCCAGGTACACAATAAACAAAGGATATGAAAACTTGGCAGCAAGTATTGGCTCAACAATGAAACCCTTAACCAGTTCTATTCTAATGATTTTTAACTCCTTAAAAGGCTTCAGTTCAGTGCAGTTCAGTTCAGTCCCTCAGTTGTATCCAACTCTTTGTAACCCCATGAATCACAGCATGCCAGTCCTCCCTGTCCATCACCAACTTCAGGAGTTTACATAGACCTGTGTCCATCGAGTCAGTGATGCCATCCAGCCATCTCATCCTTAGTCATCCCCTTCTTCTCCTTCCCCCAATCCCTCCTAGCATCAAAGTATTATCCAATGAGTCAACTCTTTGCATAAGGTGGTCAAAGTATTGGAGCTTCAACTTTCGCTTCATTCCTTCAAAAGAAATCCCAGGGTTGATCTCCTTCAGAATGGACTGGTTGGATCTCCTTGCAGTCCAAGGAACCCTCAAAAGTCTTCAACACCACAGTCCAAAAGCATTAATTCTTCAGTGCTCAGCCTTCTTCACAGTCCAACTCTCACATCCATACATGACTACTGGAAAAAACATAGCTTTGACTAGATGGACTTTAGTCGGCAGAGTAATCTCTGCTTTTGAATATGCTATCTAGGTTGGTCATAACTTTTCTTCCAAGAAGTGAATGTCTTTTAATTTCATGGCTTCAGTCACCATAATCAGTGACTCTGGAGCCCAAGAAAAATAAAGTCTAACACTGTTTCCACTGTTTCTCCTTCTATCTCCTATGGAGTGATGGGACCAGATGCCGTGATCTTTGTTTTCTGAATGTTGAGCTTTAAGCTAATTTTTTCCCTCTCCTCTTTTCTTTCATCAAGAAACTTTTTAGTTCCTCTTCACTTACTGCCACAAGCGTGCTGTCATCTGTGTATCTGAGGTTATTGATATTTCTCTCAGCAATTTTAATTCCAGGTGTGTTTCTTCCAGTCCAGAGTTTCACATGATGTACTCTGCATAAAAGTTAAATAAGCAGGGTGACAAAATACAGCCTTGAGGGTCTCCTTTTCCTATTTGGAACCAGTCTGTTGTTCCATGTCCAGTTCTATCTGTTGCTTCCTGCCGTGCATACAGATTTCTCAAGAGCAGGTCAGCTGGTCTGGTGTTCCAATCTCTTTCAGAATTTTGCACAGTTTATTGTGATCCATACAGTCAAAGGCTTTGGCATAGTCAATAAAGCAGAAATAGATGTGTTTCTGGAACTCTCTTGTTTTTTTCCATGATCCAGTAGATGTAGGCAATTTGATCTCTGGTTCCTCTGCCTTCTGTAAACCAGCTTGAAATCTAGTCAATCCAATTACACTAGGACCACAGCCTTGTCTAACTCAATGAAACTAAGCTATGTCCACGAGGCAACCCAAGATGGGCAGGTCATGGTGGAGACGTCTGACAGAATGTGGTCCACTGGAGAAGGGAATGGCAAACTACTTCAGTATTCTTGCCTTGAGAACCCCATGAACAGTGTGAAAAGGCAAATGATAGGATACTGGAAGAGGTATGCCCCAGGTCAGTAGGTGCCCAATATGCTACTGTAGGTCAATGGAGAAATAACTCCTGAAAGAATAAAGGGATGCAGCCAAAGCAAAAACACTACCCAGTTGTGGATGTGACTCATGATAGAAGCAAGATCCAAATACTGAGCAATATTGCATAGGAACCTGGAATATCAGGTCCATGAATCAAGGCAAATTCAAGTGGTCAAACAGGAGATGACAAGAGTGAATGTTGACATCCTAGGAATAAGTGAACTAAAATGAACTAGTATGGGTGAATTTAACTCAGATGACCATTATATCTATTACTGTGTGCAGGAATCCCTCAGAAGAAATGGAGTAGCCATCATGGTCAACAAAAGAGTCTTAAATGCAGTACTTTGATGCAGTCTCAAAAATGACTGAATGATCTCTGTTCATTTCCAAGACAAACCATTCAATATCACCGTTATTCAAGTCTATGCCCCAACCAGTAACACTGAAGAAGTCGAAGTTGAACGGTTCTATGAAGACCCACAAGACCTTTTAGAGCTAACACCCCAAAAAGATGTCCTTTTCATTATAGGGGATTGGAATGCAAAAGGGGAAAGTCAAGAAACACCTGGAGTAACAGGCAAATTTGGCCTTGGAAAGCAGAACAAAGCAGGGCAAAGACTAATAGAGTTTTGCCAAGAAAATGCACTGGTCATAGCTAACACCCTCTTCCAACAACACAAGAGAAGACACTACACATGGACATCACAGATGGTCAACACTGAAATCATATTGATTATATTCTGTGCAGCCAAAGATGGAGAAGCTATATACAGTAAACAAAAACAAGACCAGGAGCTGACTGTGGCTCAGATCATGAACTCCTTATTACCAAATTCAGACTCAAATTGAAGAAAGTAGGGAAAACCACTAGACCATTCAGGTATAACCAAAAGGCTCTACATTCCTAGAATATTTTAAGCTTCCTGCACCTCTAACTGTTGGGAGGCCATTAACAATCATATACATAGTTGTAAAAGTCAGGATAAGCCTGTCAGGCAAATCAGAAAGCTCTCAGAGGGGTCTGAATTAAAACACTCTTATTATGCCCAGGAAACTTATGAATAGCTCTAAATTGTTTTTCTTCAGAGAAAGGTGGTCGGGGACAGTCCCCCATTAATATAAGAGGTGTTGCTGAGAGACATGAAATAATAAAACAGACAGATTCTGGTTTTGGGGTAGATGCTCAGGCAGAGGACTCCTTGAGACCTAATCCGCCTTGCCTGCCAGATCTTCCACATGACTTTGTCATGGGTGGGATCTCCCATCCTGTAGTTTGATCTATGCTTTTGTAAAGCAGAAGCCAGAACAACATTGGAAAATAACTATCTTTCAATTTTAAAATGAAGTATTAAAAGAAACACAAGCTTTAAATAACACAACAGACCTGACAATTTTATTGATGCTGAAGTAGATTTTATTCAAAATCAGTAGAATGCAGTGTATTCTAAAAGGCAAATGAAATATGTTCAGAATAAATCACAAACTGGATTACAAATAAAACCTTGGTAAATTCAGGTTAATTAAAGTTATGTCAAGCATTTATTTTTACCACAGTGTTATGGTTTAGATGTCAGTTGTGGGGGAGAAAATAAACAAATAAATAAAAAAACAATAACAACAACAACAAAACTAAAAATCACAATACATGTGTTGAGGCTCAAGTATATATCTCTACGTGGCTAAGAAATCAATGGAAAAATCAAAGACAAAGAAAAAGAAAGAAAATTATACTCTCTATATATATATGCTGCTTGGTCGCTTCAGTCGTGTTCAACTCTGTGCGACCCCACAGATGGCAGCCCATCAGGCTCCACCACCCCCGGGTTTCTTCAGGTAAGAACACTGGAGTCGGTTGCCATTTCCTTCTCTAATGCATGAAAGTGAAAAGTGAAAATGAAGTCACTCAGTAAGTGTCCCAGTCTTATTGACCACATGGACTACAGCCTACCAGGCTCCTCCATCCATGGGATTTTCCAGGCAAGAGTACTGGAATGGGTTGCCATTGCCTTCTCTGCATGCATATTTATATATTCATACAAACACATGACAATAAAATGTGATTGCATAAAACCTATGATACAGGGGAAAACACCAAAACTAAAGATTATAAAAAAAGAATGTCACAAATAATCAACCTAACCTTACAACTAAAGCAAATAGAGAAAGACAAAAAACACACGAAACCCAAAATTAGTTTTTGGGAAAATATCATAGAAAATAGAACAGAAAAATGAAAGTAAAAACGATAGCATAGATAAATAATACTAAAAGGGGGTGCTGCTGCTGCTGCTAAATCACTTCCATTGTGTTTGACTCTGTAAGATGCCATAGATGGCAGCCCACTAGGCTCCCCCATCTCTGGGATTCTCTAGGCAAGGATACTGGAGTGGGTTACCATTCCCTTCTCCACTGCATGAAAGTGAAAAGTGAAAGTGAAGTTGCTCAGTCGTGTCTGAATCTTAGCGACCTCATAGACTGCAGCCTACCAGGCTTCTCTATCCATAGGATTTTCCTGGAAAAAGTACTAGAGTGGGGTGCCATTGCCTTCTCCATAAGGGAAGGAGGTTGCTAGTAGAGCATAAAGAAATGCATAAATCATGAGCCATACTCATCAACAGAAAAGGGGAACTCAAATCAATAGTTAGACATGAGAAATGAGACGTTATAAGTGATACCACAGAAATATTAGAGGATCATAAGAGACTACAACAAACACCTTTAAGCCAATAAAATATAGAATCTGTAAAACACAGACAAATTCTTGGAAACTCAACTGAGAGGAAAGAGAAAATATGAACACAGCGTTATCAGCATTAATATTGAAACTGTGATGAAAACATTTCCAGTTAACAAAATTCAAGGTCCATATGGCCTCACAGGTAAATTTTATGAACCATTAAGAGACACATTAACACATGCACTCCTGAAACTCTTCCAAAATATTACAGCGGTATGAAAACCTGCAAACTCATCCAATGAGTAGAGCATCACCCTGATATCAAAGTTAAAGATATCACATAAAAGAAAAATTATAGACGCATATTTGTGCATGCAATAGCAGTGGCTGCACAGCACAGGAGCAGCAAATGCACAGGAACAGCCTAGAGGAGTGACCTCACGTCCAAGGTCAGGAGCAGTTGCTACCCCATGTTCAAGGTGAGGAGTGGTGGCTGAGAGGAGCTATCCTATGTCCAAGGTCAGAAATGGTGGCCATGGGAGGATATCTTACATTCAAGAACAGGAGCAGCAGCTACGAGGAGATACACATGTCCAAGTTAAGGAGAAGCAGTTGGGCTTTGTTGAAGAGGCCAGGAAGAGATACCCCACGTCCAGCTAAGAGAAACCCCAAAAGACACTAGGCACTGAGAGAGGGCATCAGAGGACAGACAGAATGAAAACACAATCACAGAAAACTAGCCAATCTGATAATAAGGATCACAGCCCTGTCTAACTCAATGAAATTAAGTCATGATGTGTGGGGCCACCAAAGACAGATGGGTCATGATGGAGAGGTCTGACAGAATGTGGTCCACTGGAAAAGGGAATGGCAAAATACTTCAGTATTTTTATCTTGAGAACCCCATGCACAGTATGAAAAGGCAATAAGATAGGACAATGAAAGATGAACTCCCCAGCTTCTTACGTGCCTAATATGCTACTGGAGATCAATGGAGAAATAACTACAGAAAAAAATGAAGCCAAAGAAAACCAACGCCCAGCTGTGGATGTGGCTGGTGATGGAAGCAAGATCCAATGCTGCTGCTAAGTCACTTCAGTCGTGTCCAGCTCTGTGTGACCCCATAGACGGCAGCCGACCAGGCTCTCCCATCCCTAGGATTCTCCAGACAAGAACACTGGAGTGGGTTGTCATTTCCTTCTTCAATGCATAGAAGTGAAAAGTGAAAGTGCTGATGCTCTGTCATGTCTGACCTTCAGCGACCCCATGCTCTAAAGAGCAATATTGCATAGGGACCTGGAATGTTAGGTCTATGAATCAAGGCAATTTGGAAGTGGCCAAACAGGAGATGGCAAGAGCGTACATTGACAGTCTAGGAATCAGCAAACTAAGATGGACTGGAATGGGTGAATTTAACTCAGATTAAAATGATACCTACTACTGTGAGCAGAAATCCCTTAGAAGAAATGGAGTAACTGTCATAGTCAACAAAAGAGTCTGAAAGGCAGTACTTGGATGCAATCTCAAAAACGACAGAATGATGTCTGTTTATTTCCAAGGCAAACAGTTCAATACCACGGTTATCCAAGTCTATGCCCTGACCAGTAATGCTGAAGTTGAATGGTTCTATGAAGACCTACATACCTTATAGAACCAACACCCAAAAAAGATGTTCTTTATATTTTAGGGGACTGGAATGAAAACATAGGAAGTCAAGAAACACCTGGAGTAACAGACAAGTTTGGCCTTGGAATACATAATTAAGCAGAGCAAAGGCTAACAGAGTTTTGCCAAAAAAAAAAAAAAATGCACTGGTAACAGAAAACATCCTCTTCCAGAAACACAAGAGAAGATTCTACACATGGACATCACCAGATGGTCAACACCGAAAGAAGATTGATTCTATTCTTTGCAGCCAAAGATCAAGAAGCTCTATACAGTGAGCTGAATGGCTCAGGTCATGAACACCCAATTGCCAAATTCAGACTTAAATTGAAGAAAGGGGAGAAACCACGACACCATTTAGGTATGATCTCAATCAAATCCCTTTTAATTATACAGCAGAAGACAGAAATATGTTTAAAGGACTAGATCTGATAGACAGAGTGCCTTGTAAAATATGGATGGAGGTTCATGACTGTACAGGAGACAGGGATCAAGACCATTACTCAAGAAAAAGGAATGCAAAAAGCTAAATGGTTGTCTGAGGAGGCATTACAAATAACTTTGAAAATAAGAGAAGTATATAATAAAAGAAGAAGAAGAAAGGAAAGATGTACCTATTTTAACGCAAAGTTCCTAAGAATAGCAAGAAGAGACTAGAAAGAATTCCTCAGGGAGAAATGCAAAGAAATGGAGGAAAACAATAGAATGGGAAAGACTAGAGATCACATCAAGAAAAGCAGAGGTACCAAGGGACTATTTCATGCAAAGATGGGCTCAATAAAGGACAGAAATATTATGAACCTGACAGAAGCAGAAGATATTAAGAAGAAGTGGCAAGAATACATAGAATAAGTATACAAAAAATATCTTCATGGCCCAGGTAATCACGATGGTGTGATCACTCACCTGTAGCCAGATATCCTAGAATAAGAAGCCAAGTGGGCCTTAGGAAGTGTCACTACGAATGAAGCTAATGGAGATGACTGAATTCCACTTGGGCTATTTCAAATCCTGAAAGATGATGCTGTGAAAGTGCTGCACTCAATATATCAGCAAACTTGGGAAACTCAGCAGTGGCCACTAGACTAAAAAATGTATCTTCATTCCAATCCCAAAGAAAGGCAATGGAAAAGAATGCTCGAACTACCACACAATTGTACTCATCTCATATGCTAATAAAGTAATGCTCAAAATTCTCCAAGCCAGGCTTAATCATTACATGAACTGTGAAGTTCCAGATATTCAAGCTGGTTTTTGAAAAGGCAAAGGCACCAGAGATCAAATTGGTAATGTCTACTGGATCATGGAAAAAGCAAGAGAGTTCCAGAAAATCATCTATTTCTGCTTCATTGATTATGGCAAAGCCTTTGACTGTGTGGATCATGGTAAACTGGAAAAATTTGAAAGAGATGGGAATAACAGACCACCTAAGCTGCCTCTTGAGAAATCAATATGCAGGTCAGGAAACACCAATTAGAACTGGACATGAAACAACAGACTGGTTCCAAATAGGAAAAGGAGTTCATCAAGGCTGTATATGGTCACCCTGCTTATTTAACTTGTATGTAGAGTACATCATGAGAAACGTTGTGTTGGAGGAAGTACAAGCTGGAGCCATGAGTGCCGGGAGATATATAATTAACCTCAGATATGTAGATGATACTACCCTTAAGGTAGAACGTGAAGATGAACTAAAGAACCTCTTGATGAAAGTGAAAGAGGATAGTGAAAAAGTTGGCTTAAAGCTTGAAATTCAGAAACCTAGGATCATGGCATCTGTTTCCATCACTTCATTGCAAATTGTTGGGGAAACAGTGGCTGATTTTTTTTTTGAGGGGGGGCCCTCGAAAATCACTGCAGATGGTGACTGCAGCCATGAAATTAAAAGATGCTTACTCCCAGGAAGGAAAGTTATGACCAACCTAGATAGCATATTAAAAAGCAGAAACATTAATTTGCTAACAATGGTCAATCTAGTCAAGGATATGTTTTTCCTGTAGTTATGTATGGATGTGTGAGTTGGACTGAGAAGAAATCTGAGCATCAAATAATTGATGATGTTTGAACTGTGGTGTTAGAGAAAATTCTTTAGAGTCCCTTGGACTGCAAGGAGATCCAACCAGTCAACCCTAAAGGGAATCAATCCTGGGTGTTCATTGGAAGGACTGATGCTGAGGCTGAAATTCTAATACATTGGCCACCTGATTCAAAGAGCTAACTTATTTGAAAAGATCATCATCCTGGGAAAGATTGAGAATAAGAGGAGAAGTGGACAACAGAGGATATTATGGTTGGATGGCATTACTGACTCAATGGATATGAGTTTGGGTTTGCTCCGCGAGTTGGTGATAGAAGGGAGGCCTAGCATGCTGGAGTTTATGGGGTCACAAAAAATCGGACATGACTGAGCAATTGAACTGAACTAAACTGATACCTGATTTTTTGTGTGTTTTTCCCTACTTTCTTCAATTTAAGTCTGAAATGGGCAGTAAGAAGTACATGATCTGAGCTACAGTCCACTCCCAGTCTTGTTTTTGCTGTCTGTGTAGAGCTTCTCCATCTTTGGCTGCAAATAATATAATCACTTTACTTTCGGTGTTGATCTTCTGGTGACATCCATATGTAGAGTCTTCTCTTGTGTTATATGAAGAGGGTGTTTGCTATGACCAGTGAATTCTCTTGGCAGAACTCTATTGGCCTTTGCACTGTTTCATTCTCTACTCCAAGAACAAATTTGCCTGTTACTCCAGGTGTTTCTTGACTTCCTACTTTTGCATTCTAGTGCCCTATAATGAAAAATGCATTTTTGTATGTGTTACTTCTAAGAGGTCTTGCAGGTCTTCATGGAACTGTTCAACTTCTTCAGCATTACTGGTTGGGGCATAGCCTTGGACTACTGTGATATTGAATCACTTGCCTTGGAAATGAACAGAGATCATACGTCGTTTTTGAGATTGCATTCAAGTACTGCATTTTGGAGTCTTTTGTTGACTATAATGGCTACTCAATATATTCTAAGGGATTCCTGCCCACAGTAGTAGATATAATGGTCATCTACGTTAAATTAACCCATTCCAGTCCATCTTAGTTTGCTGATTCCTAGAATGTCGATGTTCATTCTTGCCATCTCCTTTTTAACCACTGCCAACTTGCCTTGATTCATGGACCTAACGTTCCAGGCTCCTATATAATATTGCTCTTTACCATATCAAACCTTGTTTCTATCACCATTCCCATCCATAACTGGGTGTTGTCTTTGTTTTGGCTCCATCACTTCATTCTTTTAAGGAAGAAAGAAAGAAAGAATTGGAAAGAACCTCTGGAACCTTACAGGTGACAGAACAATTCTGCATCTTGTTTGTGATGTTGGTTTTAGATAGCCAAAACTGATTTGTTATGTTTTAAATAAATGCAATTTATTCTTGGGAGATTATACCAGAGTAGTTATTATTTATGAAAGGGGAATTAAAGGAAGGAAGATGTTGGGGGACTCAAAACAAAACTAGCCTAATAGGATTGCTGTATAATAATTTATGAGTGATATTTAGCATTAACTGAGATACAGTGAGTGTTCAATAAATATGTACTTTTATTTGAGGAGCTTCCCCATGTCCAAGATCATGGGTGGAAGCCAACAAGCTACCTCAGGTCTGAGGTAAGGAGAAGAGGTTGCGCTTTGCTTGAGCAGCTGTGAAGAGATTCCTGCAAGGTAAGAGAAACCAAGTAAGATGGCAGGTGCTGAGATAGGGCATCAGAAGGCAGCCAGACTAAAACCACAGTCACAGACAACTAGCCAGTCTGATTACACTGACCACAGCCTTGTCTAACTCAATGAAACTAAGTGCTTAATTTCATGCTTGGGTGTTGGGCCACTCAAGATGGACAGGTCATAGTGGAGAGGTCTGACAATGTGGTTCACTGGAGTAGGGATTGGCAAACCACTTCAGTATTCTTGTTTTGAGAACCCCATGAACAGTATAAAAAGGTGCTGTCAGTCAATTAAAAAAAAAACCTGCAAAATAACTGTAAGATTTGCTGATTTTATTAACCATATGTTATTTGCAATAAACCAGAAATACTCTTATGTCGTTAACAGAAAGATAGTCCTGTTTTACTGAAGGAACATTGTTATAACACACTTAAATTTACTTATCAAAAAACATTAATTCTACAGTGAGTTTGGCATAGATATCACACCATCCTCTCACCTAGCACATACCTCACTGCACACACATCCACACCTTTAACACCTGCACATCTTTGCTCATCAAATCATCCCATCTATGCCCCCTTCCCTATTGGTCTTTCAAGAAACAGGAAGATATCTGTGCCAAACAGCACCCACGGCAGGTCTGGGGTCATATTTACTCTCTCCAGGAGGCTTATGTTGTGGTCTTTCATCTCAACCTCAGAGTGAGGGTGACAAAGAAAATAAAGGAGTGACCATCTACAGGGCTTGTGTGGACATCTGTTCCATGTAGGCCCCTGAGAAGACCATGATGGTGAAAAGTGCCCGAACCATTTGATGTTGCTTCTTCATGGGTCCTCCCTCAAACTCACAGAAAACAAGTATTCACCTGGTGGTCCTGGTGGCTAAGACTCTGCAGTCCGAATGCAGGGGTCCTGGGTTTGATCCTTTGACAGCCAGTATATCCTACATGTCACAATTAAGATCTGGTGTAACAACAACCAAATAAATAAATAAATAAAACAGAGAAAATGGGTTGACTCTGTCTGTAGACAGGGAAGGCAGCAAGCAATGGTGCATTGGAGGTGTTAGACTGAAAAAACTTGACAGCTGCCCACACTCATAGAGGGTTCTCAAGTCCACGATCATACTCCACAGTGACTATCATATTTCACCTTCATGTCACATGAACATGAGTCCCCAAAAAGGTGCTCTCTTCATGTCATGTTTGGTTGGAAAGGTGTTTACTTTCCATCTTTTATGTCCCTGCTTATTTAACTTATATGTAGAGCACATCATGAGAAATGCTGAGCTGGAAGAAGCACAACCTGGAATCAAGATTGCCAGGAGAAATATCAATGACCTCAGATATGCAGATGACACCACTTTTATGGCAGAAAGTTAAGAGGAACCAAAAAGTATCTTGATTAAAGTGAAAGATGAGAGTGAAAAAGTTGACTTAAAGCTCAACATTCAGAACACTGACATCATGGCATCTGGTCTCATCACTTCATAGGAAATAGATGGGAAACAGTGTCAGATCTTATTTTAAGGGGCTTCAAAATCACTGCAGATGGTGCTTGCAGCCATGAAATGAAAAGACAGTTACTCCTTGGAAAAGTTATGACCAACCTAGATAACATATTCAAAAGCAGAGACATTACTTTGCCCACAATGGTCCGTCTAGTCAAGGCTATAGTTTTTCCATTGGTCATGTATGAATGTGAGAGTTGGACTGTGAAGAAGGCTGCACCCCAAAGAATTGGTGCTTTTGAAGTGTGGTGTTGGAGAAGACTCCTGAGAGGCTTTCAGACTGCAAGGAGATCCAACCAGTCCATTCTAAAGATCAGCCCTGGGTGTTCTTTGGAAGGAATGATGCTAAAGCTGAAACTCCAGTACTTTAGCCACCTCATGTGAAGATTTGACTCATGGAAAAGACTCTGATGCTGGGAGCGATTAGGGGCTGGAGGAAAAGGGGATGACAGAGGATTGATGGCTGGATGGCATCACCAACTCAATGGACATGAGTTTGAGTGAACTCCGGGAGTTGGTGATGGACAGGGAGGACTGGCATGCTGCGATTCATGGGGTCACAAAGAGTCGGACACAAGTGAGTAACTGAACTGAACTAAACTGGACGTTTTTAACTGTAACCTTTTGAAATAAAGAGCCACATGGCACTGATGCTGAGTCCTTGTTGTCTTCTGGGCTCAGTCGCTGAACCTTGCCCCACCCCCCTGTCTGTCTCCACCCTCCTCCAGGACTAAGGTGAGTACCCAGGCACCTACATCCTCCTGGCCAAGAGCGACAGCTAGGCTTCAGACTTCAGTTGTGGCTCTGTACTCTCCCACATCACAAATTTCAAGCTTGATGTTGATGGTCTTGACTAGGCTGGCACACACCTTTCCCACACCCCACCCTAGGGCCCCCTCAGTTGGGGCTCAGTCTGATATCATTAGAGGAGGTGTGGCCAGTGGTGACACCTGGCAGACAGAGCTTGGTTTGGGAATGGGGGTCTGGGGGATTCCCAAGCCACTTATTCTGAAAGAGGTCAATCCACCCCTGTACCTGAACCATAGTCCCTGATGTGATACCAGGAGCTGAAACCCAACTAGTGATTCCACTTGTAGGATAGGTATGGTGGGAGCCTAGTAAAGCCTAGTAAAGGGGGCTTCCTACACACCACCCCCAGAACCACCCTTCTTCTTGTACCACAGGGTTGGCTCATGGGGGGAGGGGTGCATGCCCCTGGGGGTGTTCATGACCAAGGGTCCCAGGACACCACTTCTCCCTCTTCCCCTCCAGTATAGAACTGGCTCTGTGGTCACTGTTCAGGGCCTGATGCTTCTGGCATCACCACCCTTTGGTCAGGCAGCCTCTTTTCCCTAAAAGTGAATGGTCTTTGACATCACTGCTGGTTTAAGTGTGGATCAGGCCTTCTCTGAGGGCTCTGAGAGTTGGCCCTCAGGTTAGAGCTGCAAGGTGGCTTGGCCTTCAGCCCCAACTGTCCAGCAGGAAGCCAGGATGAAGGGGGGCATATGGCCTCTGGTCGCCATTCTGCAGGGCCGTGCTGGGGCCTGAGGTCCCTTTGGGGCCGAGGAACCAGCATCACTCCCATGTCTGCACTCTGTTACCCAGGCTCAGCACCCACAGACCCCAGGGACAGTCCAGGAAAACAGCACCAGGGGATGGGGGCCAGGAAACTCACAGCAAATGCTTCAATCTTTCTGATGTGATTAATGCACAGTTCAGCTTAAAACCATCCAGGAACTAGCCTAATTCCATATTTTAATAACTTAAATTATCACCCTATGGATTACATGCAACATATTCTGTGCTTTTCAAATTTAGTGAGACTTTCTAGGGCCTTTAATCCAGCTGTTTCACAGTCTGAAGAGCCAAGACTGAGGGCTAATGATCCCCTCTGCTTCCACCCAAGATCTGTGTTTTCTGAGGTGCCTAGGCTTCCACAGACTTGACAACAGAGCATAAGAGGTACATCTGGGCATAGCTGCCACTTCAGATGGCAGCGTCTTCTCTGGACTGCTGTCCTCCCCATCCCTAGGCCCAGCTTCCTCTTAACCCTCAGCTGGCTGTCCTCCAAGCAAAGCTCCCTCTGAGAAAGCCCCTGGCCCTACCTGTGAAACTGGGGTGATCAAGCCCTCTCCCATGTCCATCTGGCTGTCCATCTGGAGCCAGAGAGCAGAGGAGTAAGTGGGGAAGGCTTGGGTGGGGAAGTCTGTCCTGGGGTCCGGAGGCTGGCATAAGCATGGCCTCTACCCTCCAAGGCTGCTTCTGCTCTGGGAGAGAGACAGAGGCCTGGATGGGAGGGGGTGGGCATAAAGCTCCTCTGACCACCCTAGTCACCATGAAGTGGCTGAGAAAAGATGTCACCCAGGCCTCTCCTCACTTCGTGCCTTGGAGCCTGGGGTCCCACTGCCCAAGGTGAGGCTTCAGAGCTGAAAGAGGTGCATGGACATCAGTCCAGCAAGGGTGTCACTCCTAGCGAGGAGGCAGCCCCAGGCTTCCTGCAAGGGGAGAGAACCCTGTATTCCTGCTCTCCCCGACCCCACAATATGACCAGAGGCCATATGCCCCCCTCCACCACTCATTTCCTTCCCTGTCTTCTTGAGGTTGGGAGGCCCCAGGCCCTGGGAGCCACCAGTGCAGGGAGAGAGTACACAGCCCTTACTGGCCTGGACAGGTGCTCATGCTGACCTCCCCCTCTCTACAAGTGCAGATGGCTAAGGTGGCACACTGGGTGTCTGTGCTGGAATGACAGCAGTTCCTGGTAATCCATGGGACCCTGAATGGTAAGCACCTGACCCTTGGGTCTGAGGGGAAATATCTCCCTCCACACTGTCATGGGCTCTGACAGACATTATTCTATTTGTTTTGTTTTGTTTTTAAACAAAAAATCCATTTAAAGCACATGGCATAATTTATCACAGCTCATTCAGAGAAAAGCTAATTGCAGCTTACAGGTACAGTGCTGGTGCCCAGAGACACTCCTTCCCATGGAGGAAAGCCAAAGCACCCAATCCTCCCACTCTGTAGGGACAAGTTGCTGAGCCCAGTCCTTGGATGCAGTTGAGGCTACACTGGGTGGGATGAACAGAGCTTAAGGGGGGAATGGAGGAGAAGATGGTTGGATTGCATCACTGACTCAGTGGGTGTTTGAGCAAACTCTGAAGGTAGTGGAAGGCAGGGAAACATGGGCTGCTGCAATTCATGGGGTTGCAGAGCCAGATTCGACTGAGCAACTGAACAGAAATAATAAATGGCAGCTCAATTCTGCTCTGCTGCATTCAAGGCCCTTTAGAACACCACTGTCTCCACCCTGCCCCCACCCCGGGGGAGCATTTTCCTGCACGACAGAGTCCTGCCTAGTTCAGATGTCATTTGAGCTCCGTTGAGAGTGTTCAGGTTATAGTACAAGGCCAAGTGCATCGTATGACACATCACAGTCACAATAGGCCCAGTGGCAGATCTGAGTGTTAGTGAGGACCACTCTCCAGATACAGCTGGGGCCCACCCCAGTCCCTCTGGTTACTTTTGCAGGCACAGTGTGTGTGAGGTGCTCAAGCCTGTAACAGTGACAAGGCCAACTAAGGGCTCCAGGAACCAGGAGATGACAATGGGGAGAGATGCTTCCCGCTCTGTATCCCTTTGAGCTGTTTGGGGTTTAAGGTACAGGTATTCATTCAAGGACCACCTTCCTAAATACTGAGAAAAAGGCGGGTGTCACCATTCAAAGACACAAGAGAGGGATAGGGTACACATGCCAGGAGGTAGCCTGGTATCCTGGCAAGCTCACAGGGGCCAGTGAGACTTAGCTTTGAATCTCTGCTGGGACCAGGTTCTTCTTGTGGAAGTGTGGCAATGCCCCAGATACCTGGTGGAGACAGGATGATCAGCTGCCATCTTTTCAGCACCCCCTCCTCCCTGCCAGTGTCCCAGGGCTTCCCTGATGGTACAGTGGTAAGGAATCTGACTGCTATGCCAGAGACCCGAGTTCCATCCCCAGGTCAGGAAGGTCCTCTGAAGAAAGAAATGGCAACCCACTCCAGTATTTTTGTCTGGGGAATCCCACGCACATAGGAGCTGAGTGTGCTGTGTTCCACGGGGTCACAAAGCAACAGAACACAGTTCTTTGCGTCCCAGGCTTTGTTTTGAGCCTTTCAGAGGAATTATACTATGCCATTTAATCCTCACAAAGCTTAATGAGTTAGATTTTACGATGATGATCACCTCCATTGGAAACTTCTGGATATTGAAGTCCGAGTAAGCCCCTAGAGCTGGGGAGCAATAGCATGAGACCCAGCTTCCCCCGAGTCCCTTGCCCACTCAGGAGGAGCATGCCCACATGACATCACCATATCATCGACCAACCAGAGAACAGTTATTTTCACAGTAACAGTTCCTAGATTGGCATGCTTCTTTCTGTAAATAGGAGATTCTGAAATTTAAGGGGCTGTAGGAAGTACACTGTGGCTAATGCTAATGGTTAACCTTATGGAATTATTTTACATTTTTTTTTGTAGTTTTCACCTTACACTGTCTCTGGTCATGGAGTTGTTTTGCTGTGTGCTTTTTTATTTTATTTAATTATTTTGCTTTGTTTTGCTTGGTTTCGTTCAGTCAGTATGTAGGCTTTCCACTTGTTTGGATAAAAAAGAAGTCAGGCAAGTTGATTCCTCCAGTTCCATTCTTCTTTCTCAAGATTGCTTTGGCTATTCGAGGTTTTTTGTATTTCCATACAAATCTTGAGATTATTTGATCTAGTTCTGTGAAAAATACTGCTGGTAACTTGATAGGAATTGCATTGAATCTGTAGATGGCTTTGGGTAGTATATTGATTTTTACTATATTGATTCTTCCAACCCATGAGCATGGAAACTATAAGCAAGGTGAAAAGACAGCCTTCTAAATCGGAGAAAACAATAGCAAATGAAACAACTGACAAACAACTAATCTCAAAGATATACAAGCAACTTATGCAGCTCAACTCCAGAAAAATAAACGAACCAATTAAAAAATGGGCCAAAGAACTAAATAGGCATTTCTCCAAAAAAGACATACGGATGGCTAACAAACACAAGAAAAGATGCTCAACATCACTTATTATCAGAGAAATGCAAATCAAGACCACAATGACGTATCATTTCACACCAGTCAGAGTGGCTGTGATCCAAAAGTCTACAAGCAATAAATGCTGGAGAGGATGTGGACAAAAGGGAACCCTCTTACACTGCTGGTGGGAATGCAAACTAGTATAGCCACTATGGAAAACAGTGTGGCGATTCCTTAAACATTTGCAAATAGAACTTCTTTATGATCCAGCAACCCCACTGCTGGGCATACACACCAAGGAAACCAGAATTGAAAGAGACACATGTACCCCAGTGTTCATTGCAACACTGTTTATAATAGCCAGGACATGGAAACAACCTAGATGTCCATCAGCAGATGAATGGATAAGAAAGCTGTGGTACATATACACAATGAAGTACTACTCAGCCCTTAAAGAGAATAAATTTGACTCAGTTCTAATGAGATGGATGAAATTAGAGCCGATTATACAGAGTGAAGTAAGCCAGAAAGAAAAACACCAATACAGTATACTGACACATATATATGGAATTTAGAAGGATAGTAATGAAGACCCTCTATGTGAGACAACAAAAGAGACTCAGAGGTATAGAACGGACTTTTGGACTCTGAGGGAGAGGGAGAGGGTGGGATGATTTGGGAGAATGGCATTGAAACATGTATACTATCTTATAAGAATGAAGCGCCAGTCTATGTTCAATACAGGATGCAGGATGCATGGGGCTGGTGCAAGGGATGATTCAGGGAGAGGACGTGGGGTGGGAGGTGGGAGGGGGCTTTAGCATTGGGAGATTGTGGACACCTGTGGCTGATTCATGTCAATGTATGGCAAAACAAACACAGAATTGTAATTAAAAACATAAATAAATTTAAAATAAAAAAAAAAGGAAACAAGAAATAGATCAGAAGTAATGGCTGTCTCCTCAAGGTCATCTCTAGACTTTGAATTTCAAAACAATGCAAATGACATTGGGCACTGTTCACTGAAAGGTCATAAATAAAACCCATCTCCCATCAAGTGTGTTAGGATCTGGCTCACATTTGCACTGTCCATTTCCACATGACCTGAAGTCCATCCCTTTCCTCCTGGATAGGTTGTGTTTTCAGACGATATTTGGTTAAAAATCATGAAAAGAGAAAGCGTTAACCCCAACTCCAGGTCCATCAAGTGTGCTCTGGTGACAAGAACCCTGGAGGAAACTGGGGGCCCGAGCCAGCATCACTTCCTCCTCCCCTGGGGGTGGGGTGACAGTTTTGCCTCCCTCACCCCTGCACAGAAGCCACCTCAGCAGCGTTACACCACAGCCTTATGAGGCGTCCTCTGGTCAGATGCACAGCCAGCATCTGTGTGTATTTCACTTCACTGTATATAAAGACAGGACTGTGGTCAGTCATCTCGCTGCTGCCCCCTGTCCTCCGTCAAGTCCTCATCATGATTTGCCTGCATGCCTGCAGCCTGGCCAAGCTGCTGTCTGTATGAGTGCTAGTTAGAAATGCACCCAAGTCTTATCTTGTCTGGAGCTTGTTGACAGCCTAAATGGCAGTTCCACTATCTCACAGTCCCACTTCCATGGGGAAGCAGGGGTCCCTGACATCCATATCTGCAGAAAACACAGGCCCATGTCTCTCTTCAGTGTCTGGGGTTTTGAGTTTCATCACAAGATTTGAATGTCAGTTGCACTTGCTTCTACTGGAAAATCTCAGTCACAGTTTTTTTTTTTTTTTCAGGTGATGCATTATCATTTGGGAAAAGGATGAAGGTGCCGCCCACAGGATCACTCTGAGTGCTACATGGCCATACTTTTTGTTTTGTCAGTGGGCTTGACAAACTGTACAGCCTACTCAGTCTGAAAGGGGAGACTGGCTCTGGCCACAAGTTCCGACAGGAGGGAGTGAGGTATGGCATGATGGTGTTTGTTCATCCATGGACCATAGCATGCCAGGCTTCCCTGTCCTTCACCAACTTTCAGAGTATACTAAAACTCATGTCCATTGAGTCAGTAATGCCATCCAACCATTTCATCCTCTGTCATCCCCATCTTCCCCTGCCCTCAATCTTTCCCAGCATCATGGTCTTTTTACATGAATCAGTTCTTTGCATCAGGTGGCCAAAGTACTGGAGTTTCAGCTTCAACATCAGTCCTTCCAATGAACACTCAGGACTGATCTCGTTTAGGATGGACTGGTTTGATCTTCTTGCAGTCCAAGGGACTCTCAAGAGTCTTCTCCAACACCACAGTTCAAAAGCATCAGTTCTTCAGCGCTCAGCTTTCTTTATGGCCCAACTCTCACATCCATACATGACTACTGGAAAAACCATAACTTTGACTAGATGGGCTTGGTTATAATTTAATTCTGTGTGTGAACTTGAGGTTTTGAAAACTTGAGGAAGACGGAACTCACGTTTGAATCTTCCTTCCCTATATCCTCTCCCCTGCTTTCTGGCTTAACTAGTGTTGTCTCCTTTAACTCTTTTTTTAGAAGTCGTGAAACACACATACAGCTTCCCAAATTAACCACTTTTAAGTGTGTGTTTAAGCAGGATTAGGTCCATTCAGGTTGTTATGAGGTCTTCCCCACCACCCATCTCCATAACTTTCCATCATTCCAAACTCCGCCCCCAATAAACATTGGTTCCCCTTCATCCCTCCCAGTCCCTGGCCTCACCATACACTTTCTGCCTCTGTGGAACTTACCACTCCAGGCCCCTCCTGTGAGCAGTCTTACAGCATTTGCCCCCATGTGACTGGCATATTTCACTTAGCCTTATATTCTGGAGGTTCACCCACAGTGTAGCTGGAGTCAGAATTTCTTCCCTTTTTAAGGCTGAATTATATTGTGTTATATGTATGGGCCACTTTTCTTTGTCTATCAGTGGGGGTACAGTTGCTTTGCTTTGCTTCCAATTTTTATTTATTTTGAATAATGCCTCTACAGACAGGGGTGCATACATGTCTCACAGAGACCTTGCTTCCAGGTCTTTCATGTATATATCCAACAGAATTGCTGGATCATATAATAATTCTAGTTAAAAAATTTTGAGGAAGTATTATAACATTTTCTACAGTGGCTGTACCATTTTTCTTTTATTTTTTTTTAATTAGAGGATAATTACTTTTATTATTGTGTTGGTTTCTGCCACACATCAACATGAATCACCCATAGGCATACACATGTCACCTCCCTGTTGAACCCCCTTTACATTTCCACAATACTGCATAAGTTTGAACTGGTCCTTTTTGTTTATTTTTGTTTTTATTTCTAGCATCTTGTGAGACTGACCAGAAAACATTGGTATGATTGATGTGAGAGACTTTTTTGCCAGTGTTCTCTTCCAAGAGTTTTATGGTGTCATGAATTTTAAGTCTTTAACACATTTTTTGACTGACTTTGTGTTCAGTGAGAGGGTTTGTTTTAACTTCATTGATTTATATGCAGCTGTCCCGCTTTCTCATCACTTGGTCAAGAAACTGTTTACTTCTCATGATATTTTTGTAGATTGTAGGTGTGTGGGTTTGCTTCTGGGCTCTCTGTTCTGTTCCATTGATCCATATGTCTATTTTTGTGCCAATACCAAGTTGTTTTGATTGCTGTAGCTTTGTAGTATTGTCTGAAGTCTGGAAGGGTTAGGTCTCCTGCTTTTTTATTTTTCTTCAAGATTGTTTTGGCAGTTCTGGGTCTTTATGTTTCTATATAGATTTTAGAATTATTCTAACTATGAAAAATGTCATGCATAGTTAGCTATAAGTTGCATGAAATCTAGCTTGCTTTGAGTACTATGGCCACTTTAACATTCGTTCTTCCAAACCAAGAGCACGTGATATCTTTCCAGTTTCTGTTAACCATCTTCAGTTTCCTTTATTATTATTCTTTAGTCATTTCATTTTTAAAAAACTTTTCATTTTGTATCAGAATATAGCCAATTAACAATGTTGGTAATAGTTTGAGGTGAACAACAAAGGGATCCTTTATTAATATTTTATAGTTCTCAGTGTATAATTCTTTCACTTCCTGATTAGGTTTATTCCTAAGTATTTTATTTTGGTGGGGGATGAAATTTTCAAAGGGAGTTATTTTTTTCTTAAATATTCCATTTTAGATATTTCATTTTCAGTGTAAAATATGCAACCAATTTCTGTATATTAATCTTGTATCCTGCTACCTTACTGAATTCATTTCTTGGTTCTAGTAGTTTTTCTGTGAAGTCTTTAGGGATTTCTATATATAGTATCATGTCTTCTGCATATCATGACAGTTTCTCCACTTCCCTCCAATTTAGATACCCTTATTTCTTGTTTTAATATTGTGGCTAGGACTTGCAATACTATGATGAATGGAAGTGGTGAGAGTTCTATTTTTGTTAGATTCTAGGGGAAAGACTTTCAGCTTTTCACTGTTGAGTGTTATACTAGTTATGGATTTTCTATAGGTAGTTTTTATTATGTTGAGATACAATCCCTCTATNACTCTATAAGCATTTTAATCATGAATGGATGCTGAAATTTTTGCAAAGGCATTGTTTGAATCTAATGAGAAAATCATGTGATCTTGTCTTTTGTCTTGTCTTTTGTCTTTTCTTTTGTTGGTGTGGTATATGACATTAATTTTGTGAATGTTGAACCAACCATGCAGTGTTGGGATTTATCTGACTTGATCATTGTGTATGATCCTTTTTATGTCTTGTTGCATTTGGTTTATTAATTTGTTGAGAATTTTTGCGTCTATATTCATCAAAGATGAATCAAACACAACAACATATTCATCTAAGATACTGGCCTATAATTTTCTTTGTAGTGTCTTTGATTTTGGTATCAGGTTGATGGTGGCTTCATAGAATGTCTTTAGGAGTTTTCCCTCTACTTCTCTCTCTTAGAAGAATTTGAGTAGAATTGGTATATGTTCTTTGCATGTTTGGTGGAATTCCCCTATGAGGCTATTCGATCCTTGACTTTGGTTTTTAGGGAGTCTATTTTTTTTTTTAATTTGCAGATTCTATTTCACTTCTGGGCTTCCCAGGTGGTTCAGTGGTAAATAATCTGGGTGCCAATGCAAGAGAGGCAAGAGATGTGGCTATGATCTCTGGGTCTGACAGATGCCCTGGAGTAGGAAACGGCACCCTACTTGAGTATTCTTGCCAGAAAATCCCATGAACAGAGGAGCCTGGTGGGCTGCAGTCCATGGGGTCGCAGAAAGTTGACCAAGACTAAGCAACTGAGCACACACACACACTTCACTTGTGAGATCAGTTCAGTCGCTCTGTCGTGTCCAGTTCTTTGTGACCCCATGGACTTCAGCACATCAGGTTTCCTTGTCCATCATCTACTCCGAGAGCTTACTCAAATTCATGTCAATCAAATTGGTGATGCAATCCAACCATTTAATTCTGTCATCCCCTTCTCCTCCTGGCTTTTACTTTCCCAGCATCGGGGTCTTTTCCAAAGAGTCAGTTCTTTGCATCAGGTAGTCTAAGTATTAGGGCTTAAGCATCACTTGTTCCAATGATTATTCAGAACTGATTACCTTTATGATGGATTGGATGGATCTCCTTGCTGTCGAAGGGACTCAAGAGTCTTCTTCAAAACCACAGTTTAAAAGCTTCAGTGCTTATCTTTCTTTATGGTTCAGCTCTCACATCCATACATGACTACTGGAAAAGCCATAGCTTTGACTAGACAGACCTTTGTCAGCAAAGTAGTATCTCTGATATTTAATATGCTGTCTATGTTTCTCATAGCTTTTCTTCCAAGGAACAAGTATCTTTTAATTTCATGGCTGCTGTCATCATATGCAGTAATTTTGGAGCCTAAAAAAATAAAGTCTCTGACTGTTTCTATTGTTCATCCATCTATTTGTGATGAAGTGATGGGAAAAGATGTCATGATCTTATATTCGTTTAATGTGTAGTTTTAAAACAGCTTTTTCACTCTTCTCTTTCACTTTCATCAAGAGAGAGGCTCTTTAGTTCCTTTTCACATTCAACCATAAAAGTGGTGTCATCAGCATATCTGAAGTTATTGATATTTCTCCTGGAAATATTGACTCTAGCTTGTGCTAGAATATTGATCCAGCTTGGAATTTTGCATGATGGACTCTGCACATAAGTTAAATAAACAGGATGAAGATATACAGCCTTAGTGTACTCCTTTCCCAATTTGGAACCAGTCTGTTGTTTCATGTTTGGTTCTTACTAATGCATCTTAACTGAGATTTCTCAGGAAGCAGATAAGGCGATCTACGATTCCTTTCTCTTTTAGAATTTTTCAGTTTGTTGTGATCCACACAGTCAAAGGCTTTGGAATATCAATAAAACAGAAGCAGATGCTTTTCTGCAGCTTGCTTGTTTTTTGTATAATCCACTGGATGTTGGAAACTTGATCTCTGGATCCTCTGCCTTTTCTAAATCCAGACTGGAACCTAGCTTGGAGAATTTTGAGCATTACTTTACCAGCATGTGAAATGAGCACATTTGTGTAGTAGTTTGAACATTCTTTGCCATTGCTTTTCTTTGGCATTGGAATGAAAACTGACCTTAACCAGTCCTATTGTCACTGCTGACTTTTCCAAATTTGCTGGCAGATTTAGTGTAGCACTTTCACAGCATCATCTTTCAGAATTGGAAACAGTTCAGCTGGAATTATATCCCCACCACTAGCTTTGTTTGTAGTGATGATTCTTAATGCCCACTTGCCTTCTCATTCTAGGATGTCTGGTCTAGGTGAGTGATCACATAATTTTGGTTATCTGGGTTATTAATATCTTTTTTGTGCAATTATTCTGTATATTCTTGCCACTTCTTCTTAATGTCTTCTGCTTCTTTTAGTCCCATACCATTTCTGTCCTTTACTGTGCCCATCTTTATATGACATGTTCCCTTCAAATCTCTAATTTTTTTTGAGGAAATCTCTAGTCTGTCCCATTCTACATTTTCCTCTATTTCTTTGCATCGATTATAAAGGAAGGCTTTCTTATCTCTCCTTACTATTCTTTGGAACTTCACATTCAGATGGGTATATCTTTCATTTTCTCCTTTGCCTTTTACTTTTCTTTTCTCAGATATTCTATAAGGCCTTTTCAGACAACCATTGTACCTTTTCGTGTTCCTTTTTCTTGGTGATCACTTTAATCACCACTTCCTGTTCAGTTCAGTTCAGTCACTCAGCCGTGTCCGACTCCTTGTGACCCCATGAATCGCAGCACGCCAGTCCTCCCTGTCCATCACCAACTCCAAGAGTTCACTCAGATTCATGTCCATCAAGTCAGTGATGCCATCCAGCTATCTCATGCTCTTCACCTCTTTGTCCTCCTGCCCCCAATCCTTCCAGCATCAGAGTCTTTTCCAATGAATCAACTCTTTGCATGTGGTGGCCAAAGTATTGGAGTTTTGGCTTTAGCATCATTCCCTCCAATGTAATCCCAGGGCTGATCTCCTTCAGAATGGACTGATTGGATCTCCTTGCAGTCCAAGGGACTCTCAAGAGTCTTCTCAAACACCACAGTTCAAAAGCATCAATTCTTCAGCGCTCTGCCTTTTTCACAGTACAACTCTCAGATCCATACATGACCACAGGAAAACCATAACCTTGACCAAATGGACCTTAGTCAGCAAAGTAATGTCTCTGCTTTTGAATATGCTGTCTAGGTTGGTCATAACTTTTCTTCCAAGGAATAATACTGTACAATGTCACAAAACTCCATCCACAGCTCTTCAGTCATTCTATCATATCTAATCCTTTGAATCTATTTGTCACTTCCACTGTATAACCATAAGGGATTTAATTTAGGTCATACTTGAATGGTCTAGTTGTTTTCCTCTCCTTACTTCAATTTAAGTCTGAATTTGGGGATAAGGAGTTTATGAAATGAGCCACAGTTGTTTTTGCTGACCATATGAATCTTCTACCTTTTGGCCACAAATAATATGATCAATCTGATTTTGATATTGATCATCTGGTTTTGTCAATGCAGAGTCTTCTCTTGTGTTGTTGGAAGAACATTTTTGTTATGAACAGTTTGTTCTTTTGGCGAAACTCTGTTAGCCCTTTGCCCTGCTTCATTCTGCACTCCAAGGCTAAACTTGCCTCTCACTCCAGGTATCTCTTGACTTCCTACTTTTGTTTTGGAATCCCCTAAGACAAAAATAGCATCTGTTCTTGGATGTTAGTTCTAGAAGTTCTTGTAGGACTTCATTTAACCATTCAACATCAGCTTCTTTTGGCATTCGTTGTCAGGGCATAGACTTGGATTACTGGGATACTAAATGATTTTCCTTGGAAACATTCTTTCATTTTTTGAGACTGGATACAAGTACTGCATTTCATACTGTTTAGTTGACTATGAGGACTACTCCATTTCTTCTGAGATTTTTGCCCACAGTAGTATATATAGTGGTCATCTCAATTAAATTTTATCCATTCCAGTCCATTTTAGTTCACTGATTCCTAAGGTGTCAATGTTCAATGTTGCCATCTCCTGTATGACCACTTACAATTTTCCTTGATTTATGGATCTAACATTCCAGCATCCTATGCAGTATTGTTCTTTACAGCATCAGACTTTATTTTCACCAGAGGACACATCATGAACAGAGTGTCATTGCCACTTTGGTACAGACTTCATTTTTTTTTTTGAAGTTATTAGTAATTGCCCTCTATTCTTCCCCAGCATGGTGACCTGGCACGGCTGGTCTCCACTGTCTCACTTTGCATATGGGTGGGAGAAACACAGATCCCGCTGAAAATGGCACACTTAGTATCTGAAGTAGCCCAGAATCATATCATACCTCTGTATATACAAGTACAAGACTTTGAATCCAGATGTCAGAACAGAAGGATGTGGAACTCACCTCCTCCCACAAATACATCTACACAAGAACAGTTCTCAAAATACCTCCTGGTAGGAGAGCTCAGGTGCCAAGGAGCCCATGAAAGATCTCCATGTAGCACAGTAGGATGAAAATGAGAATAAAAGGGAAGAAGGATGTGCACAGTGCCACTGGGAAGAAGCTCTTATACCGAATTTCATGAAATGAGCCACAGTTGTTTTTGCTGACCATATGAATCTTCTACATATTGGCTGCAAATAATATGATCAATCTGATTTTGATATTGATCATCTGGTTTTGTCAATGCAGAGTCTTCTCTTGGGGGGCTCAGCGGGATCTGTGTTTCTCCCACCCATATGCAAAGTGAGACAGTGGAGACCAGCCATGCTGGGGAAGAATAGAGGGCAATTACTAATAACTTCAAAAAAATGAAGTCTGCACCAAAGCAGAAATGACACTCTGTTGATGATGTGTCCTCTGGTGAAAATAAAGTCTGATGCTGTAAAGAATAATACTGCATAGGATACTAGGGGGCTCATCTTGTGGCATCACATGAGAAATTTCCCCTCCTTTTCTTTTAAATGTTAGTTCTTCTGGGTAGGGTATACTAGGCTGCAGGTTTTCCCTTTCAGGAGTTTGAATTTATCTTCCCTTCCCCTTCTAACTTTCAATGTTTTTGGAGAAGAATTCACTGGCAGCCCTGTGAGAGTTCTCTTGTAATGAATCCTTTGTTTTCCTCTTGCTTCCTTTAGATACCTCTTTCACTTTTGACATTTTTATGACCCTCTATATTGGTGTAGTTCTGCTTGATACCCCACCCTCTATGGTGGTGCAGGCAGGTGGCCCTGGTGGTCCTCAAGTGCTGTTCACAAATCCACCAGTGCAGCTCCTCTGAAATAAGGAATTGTTCACTCGGACCTGCCATGGAAGTGGGGAGCAGCTCAGGCCTGGCCCAGCCCCCATGTGCAACCACAGAGCCCTGAACTGCCCGAGCCCAACCTGACCCAGCCAGGGAGCCTCTGTTGTCCACTCATGTGTCCTACAGGTGCCAAGTAAACAGAGAAGTTATAGAGATCAGCCCATGGCACTGCCATGAGGAGGCTGATTTCAGCTCTGCCTCTGTGGGTGAGGGCCCTGTTGGTGCCAGAGTGCTCCCAGATATCATGGAGCCACTTGTGCTGGGTGAGTGAGGAAGAAGCTGCTAGAGTCCCTTCTCTGCCCTTCACTTGTCCCTTATTATCAGTGTTTTGCCTCTACAATGGCTGGGACAGCTTCTATACCACCCCAGTAGTGGCTGTGCAGCACTCCAGGCCTTTAGGCTTTTTACACAGCCAACTGCAACCAGGCCTGTCCTTCATGAACCAGCAGGCATGAATCTCAGCCTAGAGACCATGTGCAGGTAGCACAGAGCCTCTCTACTGGACTCTCTGCCTTACCTGCTACATGTTCCTCTGAGTCTCTGAAGACAACCTCTCGGTCTTGACTGGTCTCCTCTTGGAAGAGGGCCTTTCCAGGAGGCCAGAACATGGCCTGTATAAGAGCTTCTTCCAAGTGGCACTGGACTCATCCTTCTTCCCTTTTATCCCCACTTTCAACCTACTGTGTTACATGGAGATCTTTCTTGGGCTCCTTGGCACCTGAGCTCTCCTACCAGGAGGTATTGTGAGAACTGTTCATGTGTAGATGTATTTGTGGGAGGAGGTGATTTCCACATCCTTCTGTTCTGACATCTGGATTCAAAGTCTTGTACTTGTATACACAAAGGTATGATATGATTCTGGGCTACTTCAGATACCAAGTGTGCCAACTTCAGTGGTGTTTGTGTTTCTCCCACCCATATGCAAAGTGAGACAGTGGAGACCAGACACGCCAGCTCACCATGCACTGGACATATGCCTGGTGTGAAAGAAGGGCTCAACTGTCAATCTTAGTTAACGTTAACTTAAAAAAAAATCCTACACTTAACTTGGGTACATAAATCTACTTTTGAACTGTTAAGTGGTGTGAAATCAAAATTATTTTTAAAAATTGAAAAAATATCATTTATAAATTAAATAGCACTTCAGATATATTAAACTGTAGAAACTAAATCTAAGAGCTTTTTTACTGTGACTACTAGAAACTTCAAAATTACATATGTGGTCTACATTATACTTCTACTAAATCTGAGTCAGACAAAACAAAAGGATTAACTGAAAGACTTCCTTTCTTATGAGAAATGATTTTATAACCTAATCAACCTAACAAGCTGATTTACTTTAGCTGTTTCTTAAATCTTCATATGCAATTTCCTCTGAGCCTCCAAGTCAGTGCTCAGCAGTGGTACAGGCCAGCTGGCTGTAGATAGCTCCTGAAGTTTTTAAGGAGTATTTCTTGGCAACTTTTGAAAAGATTAATCAAATCAGTCAGTTTGCATGTTGTTTAAACAAACCCCCTCTTCTCTGAAGACTGAATAAATGCATAGACTATCTACCCAGAGGCTTTTATGCCATTATCATGTTCACTTTTCTTCAAGGGTATACGAACCAGGTCCATACTCTGAATACTGTGCAATCAACATTTTATGCCAACTAATGAAACTCTTCTGTACTTCCAGAACATTACAGAGTCTAAATTCTTTCACATCAACATTCATTCCACTTGTGGTTTGTGAGAAGACAGTCAGTTCTGTAGGTAAGATTGTTTACTTAGGTACAAAATTAGGAACTAAAAAGGACACAGGTTGTGAGATAGTCTGTTAAAGATGCAAGTAAGTGCCAACTGGGTGTGTTTTAAAGAGCTTGATAGATTAATGTTTCCATGAGGACATCAGCATGTCATCCATGAATGCTGAGAGACTTAACAATGCCCACATGGTAAGAGATGGGTCACAGTAAAGTCACCACAGGTTAGGGCCTAGGGCACAGGTGAGGTCGCAGGTTTGGAACCTCACTTCACAACTTTGACACCAAGCTCCTTTTAGGAAGACACCTCAGCAACTGCCGTGGAGGCAAATTTAGTGTCTGATGGGTGGTGACATCGGGGCAGGGCTGAACCTCTGTGACAGCACTGATCTTGAGTATACTAATCACTGTAGTATACTAAACACGCTCATATGTCAGTAATCACTGGCAAGCCAATGGTCTCCACTTACATTTTTGTACCTACAACCCAACAGGAAGTGTATTAGAATCATATCTGGAGTAGAAGCAGGAGGCATGTGTGTTTCTGTGGTATTGATGACTCTGGCCCTTTGATGCCTGTGCTATAATAACTGCTAATGTTCCATATACATATCTCTTCTCAGGAGTTTATGTCTTACCTTGATATAAAATGGCTACCTTCCAGAAATTACTTCCACAGGAGAAAATTCTACAAGAAAACATTTTGCCTTGAAATTACTTAAAATGTAATCCAGCTTAATGAAAACCCTATAAACTAAATTAAATTAAACTTATATGTAGGCGTGTTGAGGAAAACCATTTCCCAAAGCTGTATGGACCAGTGCCAATACCCAACAAGGACCCTGCATTCAGATAAAGAGCCCCAGGTGCCCAAAGTCCTGCCACAGAAAATGAGACCCTCCTTTCTCCTGCAGGGCATGTGCCAGGCCCTGCAGCCTAGGCCACCACCTATGGCAGGATGATGTAGCTGCTCTCAGGCTGCAGATGTGAGAGGCCTGCAAGATCACCAACAGATGGCTCAGGTATGCATTCCACCAAGTGTTCCTTTCACAAGGAAAGACAGCACAGAACAGACATTCAGATCTAAACATGAAGGGCAGAAAGAGCATGGAAAGATGTAAGAGTACCTACTCCAGAATAACAGCCTACAAAATTCAATGTGCCACTCAGCAGATCTGTTACTAACCTTGGCAGTAGTACCCTAACCTGTGGGCTCATGGAGCACACACAGCTCCAACACTAATCATAACAGGGGCCCATCCACCGCTTTCTCAAAGGATATGATTTATACTCCTGTGTCTGAGTGACCAATTCAGTGAGAACAAACTCTGCATTGTGAACATCTGTAAGGAATAAAGACAAAACCTGTCAAACAGACATACCTCCCTGAAACCACACATCAACACACAGCAAAACAATGAACATACCTATTCCTGTGGCAAAACACTTTTGTCACAAGTGAAAGGCATTTTTACAGAACATTAAAATTATTTTTGACAAACTCTAAGGAAAAGAAAAGCAGCTTCTTGATTACTGAAGCTCATACATGACACTGATGCATTCAACAGTGTTTCACTTCTGTGTACCTTATCCTGCATATGTTCCATGAGTTTCTGGAAAGACAGCTGTTTACACAACACTTTGCCTCCTGCACATTCCACAATCGGTTTCATGGTTGACAGACTTGGGCAGATTCCAGAAGTTATGTAAAAGTATTTTGCCTAAAAATGAAAATACATGTACTGGTTTCAAAATGAATTTTCAGTGTGCATAATTTCTCATTCTACCCAAGAATTTTGACAAAGTGGCAAACTTCACAGAGATACATGGTACTAGACCTCCCTAGTCCCCAACATGAAGTGGGCCTGGTTGAACCCAGAAATGGAATTTCAGAAAGAATCACTCTCATATGCTAAGTGTGACCTATAGTTATTAAAAAGTGACTAGGACTTTAATTCCTGTAAGACATGACATATTATATGATAAGAGCAAGAATAAGAACATTTTTTCATAATTTCTAATGCTCAAGTGGAGTACAAAATGATTTTGGTGTTTACCTATGGCTGATTCATGTCAATGTATGGCAAAACAAATACAGTATTGTAATTAAAAAAATAAATAAATTAAAAAAATTTTCTAATACCTTTACTCTTAAATGTACCAAAAGTGCTATTTTGTTTTAAACTCCTGAAACATTTAGGAAAACACAGACTATTTTAGGTAATGTACTTTTAACTCAGTACTGCAAATCTCTTTTGATTCCTAAGTTGGCTCCTTAAGAGTAAAAAGTTAAAAATCAATCAAACAAACAAACATCTATTGCCTCTGATGACATCTATTAATCTACTAAGCCACTTTTTTGATACAAAAACATTTTTTTCCCCCAAACTATTCTTAGAAATACTGTGGTCTAGAATTATTGCACATATATTCAGTTACTATTTCCTTAAGAATGGTTTCCATTTTCCAGCTGAATATAGAATTTATGAAAGTAGTATTAATGTAAGTTGTTAAAAGCGAAAAAAAAACTCATAAATTATTCATAACATACTCTTTGAACCCAGGTTATTTCTAATCTATCTCTCTCCATATTGATTCTCTTAGATGCAGAACACACCCTGGAGGAGGCCTGACTGCACAGGGGAGAGTGCGGCTCTCTGGGTGCAAGCTGCCTGCTCCGTCATGGTTACCCAGCTACAACAGCTGATTTGAGCTCACATCCAAGCATACTTTGAAGAGCAAAGAAATGTGGACCCTCCTCAAAGACTCCTTCAAACTGAAGGAGAAAAACACTTCGGCCTCTGAGTCTCGGAGAAGGTATTTCTGCTCATTTGAAAAGGAACAAAGCACAGCCTCTGAAAGTGCCTGGCACTGGGTGCCCATGTGAGCCAGGTGCTGGTGTCCACCTATGAATCTTGTAAATGATTAAGTCTCCTCAGTTATATTTCATTTGCTTTCCTCCTGAAAACAATCAGACCAAAGACACTCTTCCTTCTGAATCAGTGATTCTTAGCATTTAGGAACAAATATCCTGAAAGCCATCAATCCCTGGGGACTCCCCATCACATCTCAGTTATAACTTCACACTGTTTGGGGCGGGGAGTCACAGCGCCCCAACCCAGATGCAGGTGAAGAGAGTCTGTGAGGAGGGACAGGCAGGAACCAGCTTCACAGCCAACTTGTGCTCGCAGGAACCAGTGACTTCCACTGGACTCCAGCTGAGAGTACATTTTTCAGATGTACCAAGAACAAGTTCCCACCTCTGACTGAGAGTGAGCCCATTGGAAGGTTTGGGACTGAATAATTACTGGGCCTGACAGGGTTTAAAGCAATCTAGCAGCTACAGCAGTCCATGTATATGCTTAAAGTACCTGAATTATTCCAGTTTGCTGGCTGAGGAAGGAAGAATCAGTCCAAAATCCCGTCTCCTTGATTAATGGACTAAACCAATCAGGGACAGGTTTGGGGAACCGTCTAGATAGGGCCGTTCCCAGTGCCCATTCTCCAGCTTTTGCCCTTTTCCTCTGTCTGCCCATTGTAAACCCTCCCCTCCCCCTTTGGCGATTTACCCACAAAAATTCTCATTTGTCTCCACTTCTACAGTACCCAAACTCCAGTACTCTTGCCTGGAAAATCCCATGGATGGAGGAGCCTGGTAGGCTGCAGTCCATGGGGTCGCTAAGAGTTGGACACGACTGAGTGACTTCACTTTTCACATGCATTGGAGAAGGAAATGGCAACCCACTCCAGTGTTATTGCCTGGAGAATCCCAGGGACGGGGGACACTGGTGGGCTGCTGTCTATGGGGTCACACAGAGTCAGACATAACTGAAGTGACTTAGAAGCAGGAACTTAGCAGCCACTATATGGCTTGGTTGTTTCTCAGGTAAGAAGCAATCCATTAGCAAGAAAATTAAATAATACATAAAATTGTGGTACCTCAATCCAATAATAGTGAAGACTTTGTTATTGCAAGTGAAAAATGGAACAAATCAATACAAAATAATCATCTTGGTTTAAGTCAAAGGGCAAATTTCTGGGTCTGTATAACTACAGGATACAGAGGTAGTTTCTGTCTTCAGGCAAGCCTGGATCCAGCATTTGGTTCCCTGAGATCTGCCCTCTTGCTCCAGCTCTCCCTCTGTCCCTTGCCACCCTGCCTCTCCTACAGCTCCCAAAGTGTCACTGGATGAATGGTATCACCACAGGGGTAGGAAAACAGTGTTCTGAGTGGCCAGCTTGAGCCACATACCCACTTCTGGAATCAAAGGTGAAGTCCACTCTATGGTAATCATAATGGGTGAGAGAAAAATAAAGGGGTGATTTCCCAGAGTGAAAGGAGGCTACCATAAGCAAGAGAAGGAAAATGGATGCCCAGTGACAAAACCAATAAATGCCCTCAATGTTGGTATAGATTTTCATAAAATTCAAAATAAATTTCTTTTTGTTTTAAACAAGATAGGAAAGATTCTTCATTAATGGGAACATGTGCCCTGCTCCTGACCATCCCATCAGCTTCTGTCCCCTTACTCTGGGGGTCAACATCCACTACTTGGGGGTGGCCTCTTCCCAGTGCTCCCTCACAGACCTTGCTGAATTAAAGTTTCTAAATAAGTGCTCTTTTTTCAAAGGGGAAAAGGGGCAGACCTTTATCTTCCAAAGCAACATCATTTGAAAAATCATGATTCTTTATGAAGATAGTTAAACAACATGGAAATCTAAATACTGAAATGTATTTCCCTTTTGTTCAGTGATAACATTGACATTTGGGGAAGGACACTTATTCTGGATGGTTATACTCAGCATGGCCCAATATATTCATAGTGTTGGAAATTCCTGAAAGACAGGAATATGTCAGAACCAGAATTCTATAATTTGCTTAAATTATTTCCCCATAAGTTCCCAGCTATCTGGTTTGCTCTCTGACTGCTGTATGTTATTCCAGCAGAATGGAATTACCATGATTTAGTCAACGCTTCTCCATGGATTGCATTCTATCATTTTTTTCACAGGACTTCCCTGGAGGCTCAGTCAATGCAGTGATTAATATTGTGATTGATTCCGGCTTGCTCACATATACAAGAATTTTTCTATGATAGATTCCCAAAACTAGGTCAAAGACTATGATTATCTTAAAATGTAATGATGTGATGATATGAAGTTGCTCAGTCGTGTCTGACTCTTTGTGACCCCATGGACTGTAGCCTACCAGTCTCTTCTGTCCATAGGATTTTCCAGGCAATAGTACTGGAGTGGATTGCCATTTCCTTCTCCAAGGGATCTTCCCAATCTAGGAATCGAACCTGGGTCTCCTGCATCGCACACAGATGCTTTATCATCTGAGCTACCAGGGGTATTAGGGTTTATAATATTAGGGTTTAAAATGTAACAGAAAGTACAAATCAAATTTCCAGTTATATTTTACTATCACTCTGATACTGTACAAAACTCTTTGTTTTGGCTTCTCTTCCACTGGTTAAGAATCTGCCTGCCAATGCAGGGCACATAGGTTCAATCCCTGGGCCAGGAAGATCCCACATTCCAGGTGCAACTAATCCCAAGTGCCACAAATACTATGCTATCCTTAATCTAGAGTCCAGGCTCCTCAACAAGAGAAGCCTGAGCACAGCAATAAGACAGTGGCCCCCACTGGCTGCAAGCACAGAAAACCTGCACACAGTTAAGAAGAGGCAGCACTGCCAAAAATAAACAACCAATATTAATAAATAATATTTTTAGATGAGTCCTTGTTTCCAGCTACAAACTTCTTGGTCAATTTCAATTAATTAAATTCATCCTACACTATAGAAAGAAATTATCTATAAAGAAAGAAAAAAGAGGATCAAACTTTCCAAGAATTTTAACAGGGTCCAGAATAAAACTCAAGAATAGGTTTAGGAATAGAAAAATATCAAGCATGCAAGAGAACTTTGATAATGCTTGCATCCAATATATATTTACCAGCAGGCAGAGAAGCAGGAAACTCCAATCCATTATAACAGAAATCAATGTGTTGTTGTTCAGTCGCTCAGTCAAGTCTAACTCTTTGTGACTCCATGGACTGCTTCTTGTCAGGCTCCCCTGTCCTTCACTGTCTCCCAGAACTTGCTCAAATTCATGTCTGTTGAGTCGTGATGCCATCTAACTATCTCATCTTCTGTCATTCCTGTCTCCTTCCTTCAATCTCTCCCAGGATCAGGGTCTTTGGCAATGAGTCCACTCTTTGCATCAGGTGGCCAAAGTGTTGGAGATTTAATTTTAAAATAAATCAGTTAAAATATATCAACTTGATGGGAAGAAATAAATGTATATATATATTTACATACAAAATGATTGTTTATGTAGGAAGTTCAGTGGGATGTACAAAGGAGCTATTACAATTAATTAATGAGTTTAGCAGAGTTTCAGGATACAAAGATACTCTGGAAAATGCCTTGGACTGCAAGACCTAACCAGTCAGTACTAAAGGAAACTAGTCATGAAATTTCACTGGAAGGATTGATGCTGAAGGTGATGCTTCAACACATTGGCCAGCAGATATGAAAAGTGGACTCACTAGGAAAGCCCTTGATGTTGAGAGAAACTGAAGGCAAAAGGAGAACTGGAGGACAGAGGATGGCATGGTTTGACAGTGTAACCCACGCAATAGACATGAACTTGAGCAAGTCCAGGAGAAAGCCAGGGCACAGAGACTGGTGTGCTACAGCCCATGGGTTTGCAAAGAGTTGGATATGAGTTAGAGATTGAACAGCAACAACAACATTCTGGTATTATTTATTTTTAAGAAAATTTTATTTTTACTTTACAATACTGTATTGGTTTTGCCATATATTAACATGAATCCACCACAGGTGTATATGAGTTCCCAACCCTGAAACCCCCTTCCACCTCCCTCATCATATCATCTCCCTGGTTCATCCCAGTGCACCAGCCCCAAGCATCCTGTATCCTGTATCAAACCTAGACTAATGATTCATTTCTTATATGATAGTATATGTGTTTCAATGTCATTCTCCCAAAGCATCCCACCCTCTCCCTCTCCCTCTCCCTCTCCCTCTTCCACAGAGTCCAAAAGTCTGTTCTTTACATGTGTGTCTCTTTTGCTGTCTCACATACAGGGTTATCATTACTATCTTTCTTAATTCCATATATATGTGTTAGTATACTGTATTGGTGTTTTTCTTTCTGGCTTACTTCACTCTGTATAATCGGCTCGTTTCATCCACCTCATTAGAACTGGTTCAAATGTATTCTCTTTAATGGGTTAGTAATAATCCATTGCATGTATGTACCACAGCTTTCTTATCCATTCATCTGCTGATGGACATCTAGGTTGCTTCCATGTCCTGGGTATTATAAACAGTGCTGCAATGAACATTGGGGTATATGTGTCTCTTTCAATTCTGGTTTCCTCACTATGTATGGCCAGCAGTGGGATTGCTGGGTCATAAGGCAGTTCTATTTCCAGTTTTTTTTTGTTTTTTTTTTTTTAAGGAATCTCCATACTGTTATCCATAGTGGCTGTACTAGTTTGGATTCCCACCAACAGTGTAAGAGGGTTCCCTTTTCTCCACACCCTCTCCAGCATTTATATCTTGTAGACTTTTGGATAGGAGCTATTCTGACTGCTGTGAAATGGTACCTCATTGTTGTCTTGATTTGCTTTTCTCTGATAATGAGTGATGTTGAGCATCTTTTCAAGTGTTTGTTAACCATTAGTATATCTTCTTTGGAGAAATGTCTATTTCCTTTGGCCCATTTTTTTATTGTGTCATTTATTTTTCTGGAATTGAGCCGCATAAGTTGCTTGTATATTTTTGAGATTAGTTGTTTGTCAGTTGCTTCATTTGCTATTATTTTCTTCTATTCCAAAGGCTTTCTTTTCACCTTGCTTATAGTTTCCTATGTTGTGCAGAAGCTTTTAATTTTAATTAGATCCCATTTGTTTTTTCTTTTATTTCCAGTATTCTGGGAGGTGGATCATAGAGGATCCTGCTGTGATTTATATCAGAGAGTGTTTTGCCTATGTTCTCCTCTAGGAGTTTAATAGTTTCTGGTCTTACGTTTAGATCTTTAATCCATTTTGAGTTTACCTTTGTGTATGGTGTTAGAAAGTGATCTAGTTTCATTCTTTTACAAGTGATTGACCAGTTTTCTCAGCGCCACTTGTTAAAGAGATTGCCTTTAATCCATTGCATATTCTTGCCTCCATTGTCGAAGATAAGATAAGGTGTCCATAGGTGTGTGGGTTTATCTCAGGGCTTTCTATTTTGTTCCATTGATCTATATTTCTTCTTTGTGCCAGTACTGTAGTGTCTTGATGACTGTGGCTTTGTAGTAGAGCCTGAAGTCAAGCAGGTTGATTCCTCCAGTTCCATTCTTCTTTTTCAAGATTGCTTTGCTGTTTTTTGTATTTCCATACACATTGTGAAATTATTTGTTCTAGCTCTGTGAAAAATACTGCTGGTAGCTTGATAGAGATTGCATTGAAACTGTAGATTGCTTTGGGTAATATACTCATTTTCACTATATTGATTCTTCTGATCCATGAACAGGGTATATTTCTCCATCTATTAGTCTCCTCTTTGATTTCTTTAGGAAGATATATTACTAAGTATTTTATTCTCTTTGTTGCAATGTGAATGTAATTGTTTTCTTAATTTCTTTTTCTACATTCTCATTATTAGTGTATAAGAATGCAAGGGATTTCTGTGTGTTGATTTTATATCCTGCAACTTTACTATATTCATTGATTAGCTCTAATAATTTTCTGGTGGACTCCTTAAGGTTTCTATATAGGATCATGTCATCTGCAAACAGTGAGAGATTTACTTCTTCTTTTCCAATTTGGACTCCTTTTATTTCTTTTTCTGCTTTGATTGCTGTGACTAAAACTTCCAGAACTATGATGAATAGTAGTGGTGAATGTGGGCACCCTTGAGATAATCATATGGCTTTTATTTTTCAATTTGTTAATGTGGTGAATTACATTAATTAATTTGTGAATATTGAAGAATCCTTGCATCCCTGTGATAAAGTCCGCTTGGTCATGGTGTATGATCTTTTTAATGTGTTGCTGGATACTGATTGTTAGTATTTTGTTGAGGTTTTTTGCATCTATGTTCATCAGTGAAATCAGCCTATAGTTTTCTTTTCTTGTGACATCTTTCTCAGGTTTTGGTATTAGGGTGATGGTGGCCTCATAGAATGAGTTCTGCAATTTTCTGGAAGAGTTTGAGTAGGATAGGTGTTAACTCTTCTCGAAATTTTTGGTAGAATTCAATGTGAAGCTGGTCCTGGGCTTTTGTTTGCTGGATGGAAAATTTCTGATTACAGTTTCAGTTTTCGTAGTTGTGATGGGCCTGTTAAGATTTTCTATTTCTTACTGAGTCAGTTTTTGAAAGTTGTGTTTTTCTAAGAATTTGTCCATTTATTCCCTGTTTTCCATTTTATTGACATGTAATTGCTGATTGTAGTCTCATGATTCTTTGTATTTCTGTGTTGTCTGCTGTGATCGCTCCATTTTCATTTCTAATTTTATTGATTTGATTTTTCTCCCTGTGTTTCTTGATGAGTGTGGCTAATGGTTTGTCAATTTTATTTTTCCTTTCAAAGAATCAGCTTTTGGCTTTGTCGACTTTTGCTATGGTCTCTTGTTTCTTTTGCATTTGTTTCTGCCCTAATTTTCAAAATTTCTTTCCTTCTACTAACCCTATGGTTCTCCATTTCTTATTTGACTTTTTTCTTGTTTCTTGAAGTATGCCTGTATTGCTATAAACTTTCCCCTTAGCACTGCTTTTATAGTGTCCCACAGGTTTTGGGTTATTGTGTTTTCATTTTCATTCATTTCTATACATATTTTGATTTCTTCTGTGATTTGTTGGTTAGTAAAAAGCATGTTGTTCAGCCTCCATATGTTGGATTTTTAATAGTTTTTCTCCTGTAATTTAGATCTAATCTTAATGCATTATGGTCAGAAAAGATGCGTGAAATATTTTTTTTTTAATTTATCAAGGCTAGATTTATGGCCCAGGATATGATCTATCCTGGAGAAAGTTCTGTGAGCACTTGAGAAAAAGGCGAAATTCACTGTTTAGGTTGAAATGTCCTATAGATATCAATTAGGTCCAACTGGTCTATTGTAACATTGACAGTTTGTGTTTCTTTGTTAAATTACTGTTTAGCTGATCTGTCCATAGGGGGGTATTAAAGTCTCCCACTAATATTGTGTTATTGTTAATTTTCCCATTCATACTTGTACGCATTTTTCTTACATATTGTGGTGTTCCTATGTTGGGTGCATATATATTCAGAATTGTTATATCTTCTTCTCGGATTGATCCTTTGATCATTATGTAGTGGCCTTCTTTGTCTCTTTTCACAGCCTTTGTTTTAAAGTCTATCTTATATGAATATAGTTACTTCTGCTTCCTTTTGGTCTCTATTTGAGTGGAATATACTTTTCCAGCCTTTCAAATACAGTCTTTGTGTGTCCCTTGTTTTGAGGTGGGTCTCTTGCAGACAACATATATATGGGTCTTGTTTCTGTATCCATTAAGCCAGTCTTTGTCTTTTGGTTGTGGCATTCAACCCATTTACATTTAAGGTAATTATTGATAAGTGTGATCCTGTTTCCATTTACTTTGTTGTTTTGGGTTCAGGTTTATGTTTTCTGTCTAGAGAATATCTTTTAGCAATTGCTGGAGAGCTGGTTTGGGTGCTGAATTCTCTCAGCTTTTGTCTGTAAAGTTTTTGATTTCTGATTCATAATTGACTGAGATTCTTGCTGGGTACAGTAATCTGGGCTGTATGTTATTTTCTTTCATCACTTGAAGTATGTCTTGCCATTCCCTCCTGGCCTGAAGAGTTTCAGTTGAAAGATCAGCTATTATCCTTATGGGAATCCCCTTCTCTGTTATTTGTTGTTTTTCCCTTGTTGCTATTAATATTTGTTCTTTATGTTTGATCTTTGTTAATTTGATTAATGTGTCTTAGGGAGTTTCAGTTTGGGTTTATATTGTTTTGGACTTTTTGGCTTTCTTGGACTTAAGTGATTATTCCCTTCCCTATTTTAGGGAAGTTTTAAACTATTATCTCCTCAAGTATTTTTTCATGGGCTTTCTTTTTGTCTTCTTCTGGGACTCCTAGAATTCAAATGTTGGAGTTTCATATAGTCCTGGAGGTCTCTGAGGTTGTCCTCATTTCTTTTAATATGTTTTTCCCTCTCTGATTCATTTATTTCTACCATTCTATTTAACTAATCCGATCTTCTGCCTCTGTTATTCTACTATTTGTTGTCTCTAGAATGTTTCTGATCTCATTTATTGCATTATTCATTATATATTGACTCTTTTTTATTTCTTATAGGTCCTTGTTAAACTTTTCTTGCATTTTCTCAATCCTTGTCTCCAGACTATTTATCTGTGATTCCATTTTGATTTCAAGATTTTGGATCATTTTCACTATCATTATTCTGAATTCTTTATCAGGTTGATTCCCTATCTAATCCTCTTTCCTCTTTTGTTTGGTTTGATGGGCATTTATCCTGTTCCTTTACCTTCTGGGTATTCCTCTGTCTCTTCATCTTAGTTATATTACTGCGTTTGGGGTGGCCTTTCTGTATTCTGGCAGTTTGTGGGATTTTCTTTATTATGGAGTTTCCTCTCTGTGGATGAGGTTGTATTAGTGGCTTGTCAAGGATTTTTGGTTAGGGAAGCTTGTGTTGGAGTTCTGGTGGCTGGAGCTGTGTTTCTTCTTTCTGGAGTGCAATGAAGAGTCCAGTAATGAGTTATGAGATGCCAATGGTTTTGGAGTAACTTCAGCTGCCTGTATATTGAAGCTCAGGAGTGTGTTTCTGTGTTACTGGATAATTTGCATATGTCTTGCTCTGAAACTCCTTGGCCCTTGACTGGTTCTTGGTTTCAGTGTAGATAGGGAGGCATTTGATGAGCTCCTATTGATTAATAGTCCCTGGAGTCAGAAGTCCTCTGATGTTCTCAGGATTTGGACTTAAGCCTCCAGCTTCTGGTTTTCAGTTTTATGTTTACAGTAGCATCAAGACTTTTCCATCAATACAACACTGATGATAAAACATCTAGATTAGAGACGACGTTTCTCCACCTTGAGGAAACCCATAGAGGTTCACTGAGTTACATGGAGAAGAGAAGATGGAGGGAGCAGTTAGAAGTGACTGGAATGAGAAGAGGTGGGATCAGAAGAAGAGAAAGAAAGATAGACAGTAATCATTTCCTTATGTGCACTGCACTGTCTGGACTGCTCAGAGATGTTCATGGAGTTACACAGAGAAGGAGATAGAGTGGCCAGGAGGGTAAAAGAGAGAAATGAAAAGGAGAGAGACAGATCAAGCCAGTAAACAGTTCCCTTAGTGTTCTCCACTGTCTGGGACACACAGAGATGCACAGAGTTAGGTAGAAAAGAGAAGAGGGAGGAAGGAGACAGAGGCAACCTGGTGGAGAAATAGAGTCCAAAGGATGAGAGGGTGATCAAGCCAGTATTCTCGCTCTCAAATAAAATGAGTACTGAAGATTGGGTTTTTAAAGGTACAAAATTTAAAACAAATACCAAAAAGCAAAGATTAAAAATCTAGACAAGAGGTTGGGTTTTCAAAATTACTATATTAAAGAAGAAAGAAAAAGAAAAGTCATAATAATTATTAAAAGAAAACACTACATACATACATATATATATATATATATATATGACATTTGCTTTAAGAACTTAAACATTTTAAAATGTTAAAATAAAAAATAAGAAAAAATCAAAACAGAAAAAAAGAATGATTGAAAAAATAGTAAAAGCATATCTGAGACTTTGGTGTTTTTGTGGGCTGTGCAGGGTCAGTCACTTTTGGATAGTTCCTTGGTCTGGCTTATACTTCTTAAGATATATACTTCCAAGGTGGTTCCCTCTGTTTTTAGCTTCTTCTGTTTACAAGTCTCTTCAGTGTCTGTTTTCTGCCCTGACAGAAGGGGCACAGTGGCTGTTTTTTTTTTTTTTTTTTTTAAGGCTCATTTATTCATTCGCACTTTGGGGAGGGAAGGATGCTGCAAACAAATAACACTGGTGTGTACTCGTAGTGTTTCAGCCACGCTGGGCCTGCCTCCACTCATGGTGCACACTGCTCAGGCTCTAGGTTGCTCTGCTGGGAACCGTCTGAGGCTGGCCTTGGGCTGCATGCACCTCCCCAGTCTAAGCTGCTCAGACTCAGGAACTCAAGTAGTCCTCAGAGGCACAGACTCGGTTGGGCCTGCATTTTATGCCCTTCACAGGTCCGAGTAGCTTGTGTGTTTGATGAGCATGGTTGCTGTGACTTATCACCTTTCTCATCCCTGTTGCTCAGTTTTCTGGGTGTACAACTGGTGCCCCTTCTTAGGTAGATGGTGACTGTCCAGATCCCAAAAAAAGTCTTAGTTAGCTAAGAAGATAGCTTGCAGTTTGGAAGTTAATGTTTCTCTGGGGCTTTGATTGCCTCCTTCCAACTCTTCCAGCTCTGGCTGCCTGTCACCAGAGGAGGGATAGTCTGCAGCCAACTAATTCTGTTCTGTCCTTTGTTCTGTGTGCAGTCCTGGCAGTGTCTCATGTTAGAGCTTTTCACATGGAAGCTAACCAACAATATGGTTTGCTAACCCAAGTTAGTTCACTCTGGTTATGCTCGGGGCATTCCAGCCCAATTCTTAAAAGGCACTGCAGCCCATGCCTCCCTGCCCAGCCCCCACTTGCTAGTGGCGGATGAAAGCATATGCACTCCTTCTCCACTGGGGGAGTTACCGTTGGGCTCATAATCGGTAGCTTTTCATTTTTTTTTTTTAATTTTTCCTCCCTGTTATGTTGCCCTCTGTGCTTCCAAGGCTCACAACAGACTTGGCAGCGAGAGTGTTTCCTGGTGTTTGGAAGCATCTCTCTTTTTAAGACTTCCTTCCTGGGATGGAGCTCCCTCTCTACCTCTTTTGTCTCTTCTTTTCATCTTTTATATTTTTTGCTACCTGTTTTTGAAGACAACAATCTGCTTTTCAGGGTGCTTGATGTTCTCTGCCAGCATTAGAAGTTGTTTTGTGAAGTTTACTCAGCATTGAAATGTTCTTTTGATGAATTTGTGAGGGAGAAAGTGGTCCTCTCCCTGTCCTATTCCTCTGCCATCTTAGGACTGCCCAGTATTATATCTTAAAATATAAATCTAGTTATAAAAATGACAAGATATTCCAAAATTGATAATGAATGGCAATAGACCACTTTCTTTTTCTCCCACATCTTACATTGTCTTCACTTATGTTGTACTTGAGCATCTGGATCTCAGAACCTTTCATTCAAGTAGAAGATGAATGCAGTTTTAGGAAGTGAACAAGCTAAAATTAGTCAGAGACAGCACAGTAGCTCAGGTTATTTTCTGCAGCTAACAATCACCAAGAAAAATATAGAGGCTGAGCTCCCAAGCAGCAGCACAGGCACAAGATGAAGGCCAGTCTAACTATTGCAGAAAGCAGTGCTCTTTGGAAGGAGTGCTCTTAACACTTTAGGCTAAGGCACATAGGCTAGACTTAACCCCCTCTTCCACCCTGAGGCTTAGCAAAAATGGAGGCCACAAAGTGCTGCAAGTACCACATCACTGGGGAAAGCTGCTCCAGTATGAAGGCGATGGAAATCTGAAGCAGGGCATGTTTTTCAGCACTCAGTTGGCTAAAAGGGAGGGAAAATGAGATTCAAGTTCCCACTGAGAAGGAGGAAGAGGAGCATGTCCTCCATCTGTCCACACACACTGACAAGCCCAGAGAACCACACTTCTCTTCTAGATTTAACCCTTTATTATGGCTCCTCCTGGGCCAACACTGGCCGTTGCTTAGCACCCATCACTCTCTCCATGGCCCTGGAACCCTTTAGAACTGACAGAACCAACATGCAATCATTAACCTAGATTTCCTTCCAAACCAGCCCTCGCAGTTGAGTATGTCAAGTTATGAAGTGACAGGCACCTCCTCCTGTGATGAAATAGGCACAGTGAGGCTGCTGGTAGAGATATGGTTAAGGCAGCATTCTCATTAATCATTTTGTCTGTACATCAGCTTTTTGCTTATGGAGCCACTGCCTAGGCTATCCGGACCTCCTAGCCTATAGCCTGAGGACACTCTGCATATTATCACCGCCACACCGTCTGGATTCCTTCAGGTTGCTTTTCCTCACCACCATCCACATTACTCATTTGGCCTGTATGTCAAGCTCTCTGCTCACAGAGACCCACCTTCTACCAAAAGGCAACTGCTGGGCCCCCTGGACATAATCGCCCAACTATCTGGTTCCCTTGAGGTTGCTTTTCTTCATCACGATTCCCTGGCAGCCAGACCACCCCTTACTCATACCCTCCAGCCCCCTAGAGTACGCTCCTCCTACACTTGAGGCCCTACCACCTGCATCTCCGCAAACTACCCCTAGCCTAGACCCTAACATCCGGCCCACCCAGACCACTGAGGCTTCTGCAATAAGATACACCTGGAGGGCTCAAGAACTCTGACTTTATGTGCAGCATCTCCATCAGGCCCTGGAGCATGCAGTGCCCCCAGGGTATGTAGAATGGCACCAGCTACACCACCTGACTCTCCTCCAGTGCCAGGGCCTCTGGGGTCAGCCAGATCCCCCATGTTGTGAGGGACTCTGGGACTGATGGTGTCACCAGAGCCAGCTGAGTCGTCAGGGCCATCATGGCCACTAACACCACTTGGTACATATCATGTCCCTCAGACTCCATCTTATACTCCATTTCCCCTCCCTGTGTTGGGAAAGACTAAGTCCTCCATATAAAATATAGTTCTGTAGTACGACCTGCAAGTCAGCATTGGCAGAGCGCCTGCACAGTCAAACCCTGGTCCTGCCTCTTGACTGATTCCCACTGACAAGAAGTGTCTCCTGCTGAAGCTTCATGGATTCATTCACTGTGTTGCTCCAAAGCATCTGTGCAGATGCACACTCACCTTGTCTGGGCCGTCTAAGTCAGCCCTGCCTTGGGCCTAGAAAACTGATAAACAGCTTATCCTGAAGGTCTCTGGGTGGAGCACTAATGGGCACTCCACCTTTTAGTGCAGAAGCAGCTCCTCAGTGTACATGTCAAACAGACCCTGCCTCAGAGTATGTGACTGTTTAGGGCTCAACCCTGCAACCCCCAAGTGAGTCTCTGCCCCTGGGCACTCTGAAGTCTGGGCTTCTGCCAACTTGGCCACATTCAGAGGTGACCATCCTGTTGTGTGAAGGTCCTTGTCATTGACTTCTGGAAGGGAGTCTGGCACCCCTGGGTCAGGGTCTGTGTGTCCCTCTGGTGTTGCACACATATCTCACATGCATGTATGTGCATCTGCGTGTATAAGCACATGGGAAGGTACATGAAATTGGGGGTGTGATCATGCATGTCCTTGTGTGTGTCCGAGAGAGTGTCTATGCACATGGGCCTGCTTTTCAACAGGTGTGTGGGTGGGTGTATGTAAGAGAGTATGTGCACAGCTATATGCACATGTGTGTGTCTGTGTGTGTGTTAGAGAGAGAGAATGCATGCATAGGTACATGCACATGGCTGTGTGAGCATTCATATCTATGTGTATGCCTGAGAGAGTGCCCAAACACAGGTGCCTGCCCATCAGCCTGTATGTGGCTATGTTTTAGAGAGCACATGCACAGATTCATGCACGTGGATGTCTGCATGTGTCTGTGTGTGAAGGTGCTTGCACTTGGACATGTATATGTGGGCACAAGACAGTGTGTGGTCAGGAGCTTGCACATGGGTGTATCCCTGTGTGTGTGTGTGTGTGTGTGTGTGCATGCCACATGTGCCTACTCCAAATCTGTACCTGTGCTCTTCATCCACAGTGATAGCTAGCACTTGATATGGCCCATGCACTTTTATGTGTTTTTCCATCGTCAACTTTCAGACAGTATTGCTATGCTGGTATCCTATCTCGCATGATGCAGTTCTCCTTCACACACATTTCACACAAGCTCTCTCCACAACACCAGTGGCTCAAAGTCTTGTGCATTTTTGATTCTCCATTTCTCAAAACCATGATTACTGCAGTGTTTCATCAGGTACTCGACTTAAGCTGGGTCTAAATGGTTAGATCTTCAAAGAAAATGATAATGCCAATGACAATATGTGTGACAAGAGAGTGACAAAATTATAAAGAAAAGACACTGTGTGATAGAATGAGTTTCTCAGAGGGTTTACTACTGTGACATTTGCATGGTTTTGAGTGAGTGTGATA
>SJYE01003095.1:535425-602309 GCA_006408755.1 Eudorcas thomsonii
AGCAAGCCCACAAGACGATAGATAATAATTAATGTGTACAGTGAATAGTGAATGGTAGCAGTGGATTCATGGTCCCCAAAAGGAGAACATTTAATTCCAGAACCAAGAGATTCAGTGTTGGTCACTCAGTGCTTTGTATAGTAGAATTTTTATAAAAGTGAATGTGATAGAAAAAGCTTCTGACATAGATATCACAATAGGGTAGAAAGAGAGCCCGTTTTGTTAGTTTAAGAAGATCATTATTTACTTTTTTACTAGCTGCTGAGAATAGATAAAAGGATGACTCAAAGCTATCTTTTGCCCAGACCCATTCCCTAACATACATCCAAGGATGACATTGGTGGGATTTTAAGCAGAAGAAATGGGTTAACCCAAGGCCCAAGGCCATGGAAGTTTTACCCAGCCTCTCCCTGAGCTCAAAATAAGCATGTTCTTGAGCAAGAAACTCTGTTGTTTACCAGGCCTCTGGGTCTTAGGAAAAAGAATGTGAAAAAGAAAGAATGTTCAACTCCTCCCTAAAGAGCTTTGGCAACCTAAGTTAATCTCCCTAGCAACCTAAGTTAACTCCATCNTAAGTTAACTCCATCACAGATATCATCACAGTGTGAGTGTGTGGCACACAGAGTGTCAGATAGTCTAGGAGAGATCGGGTGTGAGGGAGAATAAATGTGATGGGAAAAGCCTTATAGAGTAATACAGAAATAGTGCAGAAATGGTGTGTATAATAAATTATCTGGCTCAGTATGAAAAAGCAAATCTGAGAGATAATATGTATGGAAGAAAATAGGTCTGTCACACATGTCAGAATGTGACAGGAAATGAAGCTGACTTTGGGAGGCAGCAGCATGGAAAGGTGTATCAGTCTTTGGGGCTCATGTTTCCTTAGGGTGGCCATCTCCAGGTCTCAGCCAGTCTGGAGGAAGTCAGGAGCTTGACTTGGCTCAATGCCCAAGCCACATTCTTCCCAATCAGTTTCATCATTAATAAAGCTGATAGTTAGGTTGAAACACATGCAAGGGGGATGGCTCAAAGGCTGCAAATGCTAAGCTGGAGTTTAAAGAAGTGTGGAAGGACTCATAGCAGGCATGAGTGCATGGTGTCAGTGAACTCCTTGTAGAGGAAATGATTCAGGTCGTTCAATTTGGAAAGCCACACACTTTCTTTAAGGTTTTTGAAAGAAAAGTCGTAAAAAATCTGTGTGCCAACACAAGAGACACAAAAGACAATGGTTCAATTCCTGGGCAACAAGATCCCCTGGAGAAGGAAATAGGAACCCATTTCAGTATTCTTGACTGGAAAATCCCAGAGATGGAGGAGCCATGAGGGTTCCAGTTCATGGGTCACAAAGTGTCAGACAGGATTGAGCCCACTACACATATAAGCATAATTTTACTCCATGAGAAAGCAGAGGTTAGAGAAGCAATTACAGTTCAGGACAGAGCAAGATAAATCATGAGGTGTATTTCCTGTGGATGTATGTAATCCACCTGTCTTTGCAAGGGACACTGCTTCAATGCTTGGTCTAGGAAGATTTAGCATGCCACTGAACCCATGCCCCACAACTACTGACCCTGGGCTCTAGAGCCCATGTTCTGCAATAAGAGAAGAAACCACGCAGAGGAGCCTGTTCTCAGGAACTAGAGTGTAGACACCACTGGCCACAACTACAGAAAGCACGTGTGCATCAACAAACACTAAGCACAGGCAAAAATATATAAATAAAGTCAATTTAATGAAAGGAAAGCAGGCCAGATTCTCCAAGTAAAGAGAAGTGCAGAGCTGGGCTAATAAACACATGAAAAGATACTTAACACCACTCATTATCAGAGAAATGCAAATCAAACCACAATGACATACCATCTCACACCCATAAAAATGACTGATATCCAAAAATCTACAAACAATAAATGCTGGAGAGGGTGTGGAGAATACAGCCACTATGGAGAACAGTGTCTAGATTCATTAAAAAACAAACAAACAAACAAAAAAAAAACCTGGAAATAGAACTGCCGTATGATCCAGCACCCTCACTTCTGGGCACACACACCAAGGAAAAGACATATGTACCCCAATGTTCATCATAGCACTGTTTACAATAGCCAGGACCTGGAAGCAACTTAGATGTCCATATGCAGACAAATGGATAAGAAAGCTGTGGTACATATACAAAGTGCAATATTACTCAGTTATTAAAAAGATACATTTGAATCAGTTCTAATGAGGTGGATGAAACTGGAGCCAATTATTCAGAGTGTAGTAAATCAGAAGGAAAAAGACCAATACTGCATACTAATGCATGTATATGGAACTTAAAAATATGGTAACAATAATCCTATATGAAGGACAGCAAAACAGACACGGATATACAGAACAGTCTTTTGGACTCTTTGGGAGATGGCGAGGGTAGGATGATTTGATAAAAGAACATTGAAATATGTATATTATCATATGTGAAACTGATTACCAAAAATAAATAAATACAATAAAATGTATTGGTTATTATCATACATAGTTAATCAATTACCATATAAACATCCTTCTGTATTCATGTGGAATTGGTTTCAAGGCCCTCAACATATACCACAGTTTGTACATGTGCAAGTTGTTTTATTAAAAAATGCTGTCATATTTGTCTGTAATCTACTCAAATCCCACCCCCAATTCCCTGTAATTTTTTCCGTGATGTTTTTCCTGCCTTTTGTATCTAAAAGTCATAGTCATAGTTCAATTATCATCTTCCCCATGAAACTCTTCCCCACTGGCAGCTTTCTTTGGGCCACACTGATAGTCCATGCAGGGAGTAAAATATACACTACTTTGATTTTTTTCACCTTATTTTAGTATCTGCAACGCCTGAAGTACATTGTGTAATCCTTAGGAGAAGGAACTATAATTGATTTGTTTTTTCATATCCAGTCGAGACAATAGATTGTTTACCTTCATTCAGGTATAACTGATTTTAACTATAATACAGGTGTATAATGTAGATTTTCACAATTTTTAAAGGTTTACTTAATTTATAATTATAAAATATTGTCTTTAATCCCCACATTGTACAATATATCCTTGTAGCTTCTTTTACACATAATTTTCTACCATTTAATCCTCCACCCCTATCCTACTCTCCTCTTCTCTCTGATAACCACAGGTGCGTTTTCAATATCTGTGCATTTGCTGCTTGTTATATTCACAAACCTGCTTTTTTAGATTCCACATAAAAGTGATATCATACAATAAGAAAATAATGTATATTATGTGAAGGGGTCTGGTAGAATCTTTCTATTGTTAAATTCTAATCTTGTTATCCTAAAATGTAAATTGTGGGAGTGGGCTGGTAATATTTTCACAAAGTTGAGACATTCTTTTGATTTATTGTTATAACTAATTAAAAGGTATATAACTTCATGCTAGAACAAGCAAGGGGGTACATTTTCTGTCTCCTTTCACTGTCTGTCAGAAACCTTATCTATCCCTTTTATACTTTAATAAAACTCTATTACCCAAAATCTGTGAGTGATTAAGCCTCATCTTTGGCCCTGGATTGAATTCTCCTCCAGAGGCCAAGAATCCTGGTATATTTCATGGCTCAGGAATAACCTTTCATCTTGGCGGCTCATCCAGGATTCTTCAGGACAAGGTAAGGATGCATGGAGCTCTAGTTCTTTGTTCTGCTAATGAACACATTTTTTGCTGTACTTTACTAACTCTATGGTGTGCTTGTGTGAATGAGTGCACGCCCTGTGTGAAGCCAGTGAGAAGCCCTGCACTGCAGTTCCGTGGTGACCTCATACAGCTTAAGGCAGAAACCTCTCAGGGGTTTATATTGACCTGCCAGTGCTTAGAGGCACCCAAGGTCTCTTTCGGGGACTGATCAGAAATGGACAAAGTGTGTGGACTGAACTCTCCTTTCTTGGTCAAACTTTCCAGTCTCTTTGACCATTTCATAACTTCTTGGGAATTAGAACTATTAACCTAATGTGTTGAATCATAGACTTTCAAGGGACTTGTGATCTAGGCTGTTACTCTGTATTGTTACATAGGTCCCCTAGGATTGATAGTCAGGAAGCACCTAACCTTGCTAGAAAGGTTGTTGGAGCTCTAGCTCCAAGAGCATCTCTGAGGGTAAAGGTTACTCAGATTGTAACAGCAATCATTTTTTTTTTAATTTTTATTTTTTTACTTTGGTAACACTAGATGTTAGTGGACCAGAGGGGGCTCATATACTTGTGTGGTGACGCTTGGAAAGAACATCTCAGTTTTATGTTCGTATCAGTCTTATTGTGGTCAAGAATATACTCAGGGTCATGCACAGGCACTCAGGTGATGAATGTTTCCCCCAGTGGTCTTAGCTTGGGAGGCATTCCAGAAGGTTACTCTGATTGAGCGCTGGGTGACATCAGAGGCAATCAAAGTTTTAATGGTGAGGAACTTGACATCAGTCTGGAATTCCATCAGGTCTACCTCTGATACATTTTCACCTGTCTTGGTGGTAGAACCAGGAGGGATGAGTATTGTGCCTGCACTGGTAAGGAGAAAATTAAGTCCAACCAGGGAAGGAAAGCTTTGGTATAAAACCTGTCTACCTTCATCTAGAGCACAGAAGGACTTATTTGGTAGAAAGATGGCACTGGTTGTTGTTGTCTCTCTCTCTCTCTCTCTCTCTCTCTCTCTCTCTCTCTCTCTCTCTCTCTCTCTCTTTCTTACAGATGGGAGTTAACAATTCCAGTGTCATTCTTTTGAACTGTACCCTGAAAAACTGGAATGAATTTGATACCTGGAGATTAAAGAAAACAAACCTGGCCTAGCTATGTGATACTGTATGTCCATGGTATCCATTAGAAGATGGCAAATAATGACTGGTTGGGGGGTCTATTAATTTTAATACTGTTTCACAATTAGACTTGTTCTGTATAAAACAAGGGAAATGGTAAGAGTAGCATATGTGTTGCTATTTTTCTCTCTGTGAAATATGCCAGACTTATGTCCTAAAGGTATAGATTTGGATGTGAAACCTTCAGCTCCCTCCTGTCCTCCTACTTTGCCCCCATACCCAGGGCTTCAAATTAAGAAAACTGAAAGTCAGAGAAACACAACCACACACCCCCACCCCTCCTAAGAAGGGTTTCCTTGGTCTCAGTAGAAATCCAAACTGAAATTCAAAATGCCCAAGTAGAGGTCAAAACAACATGACTTCAGAGTACTTTGGTCTCAATAGAAACACAAACCATTGAAGTAAGAGAAGCTCAGACAACAAAAACTAAGGGTGAAATATAGGATGAGGTGGAGAACAGGAGACAAATTGATCATGAAAAACAGTTAATAAGCCCTTTTCTTATCAAAAAATCCAAAGAATCAGGGAGGATCTGGGAGACTATTTAGAGGACCCAGAGAAAATATATTAGAACTTTTCTGCTTTCTGACCTTACGTGGAAGGATGTGATGTATATCTTGGGACAAACCCTGACTCCCAAATCAAAAAGTCGAGTTTTGGGGAAAGCAGTTGTTTATGGAGATGAATTGATTGGTAATAAATCAGTAGGGAAGAGGGGGGATGACATAGCTACCTTCCCCACTGGGAATCAGGCAGTCCCAACTATACAACCACATTGGGACTATAACTGCTAAAGGAAGATGGATTCAGAGTCATTTTATCAGATATATTCATGAAGGACTCAGGCTAGCTTGTGCTAAGATTTTAAACTATGCTAAACTGGCAAACATAGAACAGTAGGAGAAGGAAGCTCCTGGTAAATTCCTAGATATAATGAAAGAAGCCCTTCACAGATTCACTGAGACTGATCTTGAAAGTCAAGATTGAACAGTGATATTAAAGATAGATTTATTGTTCAAATTGGCTCCAGATATCTGTTGTAAGCTATTAAAAGAGATGTATGGATCCAATCAGTCTTTAGATAATCTGTTACAACTGGCTCAAACAGTCTATTATAGTAGGGAACATGAGGGGAAAAAATAGAGAGTCAGAAAAAGACAAAGGAACAGGCAGAAGTCCATGTAATGGCTTTAAGAACTGTTCTAAAACAGCCTGAGAAAAATGCCCAGTGGGACCCAGGTGAACATAGATGGGCTTATTATTACTGTGGAAAGAAAGGGCACCGTAAGTGGAATTGCCCTCAGGCATCTAAGCCGCCCCCAGCTCTATGTCTGGTATGCAAGGGACCACACTGGAGGAGCAACTTCCCCCAGAGGTGTAGGTTTCAGGGGTCTAATGCTCAAGACAATTAGGACTGAAGGTGCCCAGGGATCCTGACATAAGCTCCCATCATAATTACACCTGAGGAACCATGAGGTGAGGTGAAGTCTCTCAGTCGTGTCCAACTCTTTGCGACCACGTGGACTATAGCCTACTAGGTAGGCTTCTCTGTCCATGGGATTCTCCAAGCAAGAATACTGGAGTGGATTGCCATTTCCTTCTCCAGGGGATTTTCCCGACCCAGGGATTGAACCCAGGTCTCCTGCATCGAAGGCAGATGCTTTAACATCTGAGCCACCAGGGACTGCAGGTATTAATAACTGTGTTGGGGCCAATCCATCGATTTCCTTTTAGACCCTGGGGCAACTTTCTCCGTTTTTGCTGAAGCCCTTGGAACACTTCCTTCCTGATCCGCTTCTGGAATGGGAGTGTCTGCACGAGCCAAAAGGTATTACTTTAGTTCTTCTGTAAGTTACAACTGGAACTCCGTGATACTTTCACAAGAGTTTCTGGTTGAGCCAGAGTCTTCCTCATCCCTTTTGGAGAGGGATATACTGAGCAAGGTTCATGCCTCCATTTTTATGAATATGGAGCTCTCCTTCTTATTCCCTTTAACTGAACAAAATCCAAATCCTAGAGTGTGGGCTGATGGAAAATTTGTGGGTTGAGCACAAAATGCTATTCCTTTAGTTGCCAAGCTCAAAGACCTGCACTTATTTTCACATAAGAAACAGTATCCACTGAAACCTGAGGTTAAGGATGGGTTAAAACCCATCCTTGAGAATTTAAAGGAGCAGGGGCTATTAATTCCCTCTAACAGTCCATGTGACACTCCTATTTTGGGTATCAAGAAATCAAATAGCAAGCTGAGACTTTTAACTTCTATGTAATATCTTAAATAATTAGCTGTTATGTACTGCAAAGGGCACAGCATGGATGAGAGTAAAGTAGCTGAACATAATCAGCTGGTTTTCAAGCCAGAAAAATGGCCCTTTATGAAACCCCTTCACTACAGACAACTTTGATCTGGACAGGTCCTGTGGGATGGGCAAAAACACAATATGCTGAGGAGGAATTAGAAAGATATGAGAAAAGAGGGGCAGAGATTCCTGATAAATGATGGTTAAAGTTTCAAGATGGACGATTAATAATTCCTGAAAATTCTTAAGGGTTTACACCAGAGTTTTTATTTAGATGTACAAAATGTTTATCAGATGGCTTCTTGTTTATTTGAAGGTAAAAAGGTAATGAAGACTTTAAAGCATATCATAGAAAGATTTGTGGTTTGTCAGAAAAACAACCCAAAGACTGAAAAGGTGTCAAAAATTGGATTACACAAAGTGGAAAATATCCTAGAGATGACTGGGAAATTGATTTTACTCAAATGCTGAAAGCTAATGGATATTCTTGCTTTACAACTTTGGGTGGATACTTTTACCAGATGGATTGAGGCTTTTCCCTGATGTAGTGAACAAGCTAAGGTTATAAGGATTTTAATCCATGAAAGTATCCCCAGGTTTGGACTGGGATCTTCAGAGTGACAATGGTCTGCCTTTAAAGCTGCTGTAACTCGGTGGGGGGGGGGGTGTCTAAAGCTCTAGTAATAGAATATCAGTTACACTGTTCATGGAGACCCCAATCCTCAAGAATGGTTGGAAAAACTAATGACATTATCAGAAGACATCTGTGCAAATTAACTCAAGAGATGCAAGACAATTGGATTAAAGTTCTTCCCATATCCCTAATGAGGGTTTGGACTGCTCCCAAAAGGAGGGACTGTCCCTCTTTGAATGTATTTATGGAAGGCTTTTCTTATGCACAGTCATTGTTACAGACCCTGAAGCCTTGGAATCAACTACTTATGTAACTCAGCTCGCAGTTTTTCAACAGGCATTAGTGGAATTGCAGGAGATGACTCTGAGTCAAGCAAGCCTCTATTTGAGCCAGGAACCAAGGTCTTGATAAAAATATTGGGATCTGGGGCCAATCCCTCTAGCCCCTCTGGGAGGGCCCTTACCAGGTTACTGTTTCTTCTCCCACAGCTGTCAAAGCTGCGAGGAACTGATTCATGGGTACATCACACTCGAGTTAAAGATGGCATCCTGATCAGAACTAAGTGACTTCGTTTTATGTCTTTACTTTCTACGCTCAGACTTAGTACTTTTAGATAGGCCTGATAATCTATGTGAGCCTACTTCTACTGACTCCAAAATTTCTGACTCTGTCATTTGACCCTCAAGACTCATGCCTTCCTGTCCTGAGCTCATTCCTAGGCTGCATTCCAAAGTCGGTCTAACTGCTGGTGTGTGGAATGCTCCCCTCTTCATCAATAGAAGGCTTCCCCTGGTGGTCAAATGAACTTCAAGGAAAAGACTTTCAAGTCTGCAAATAACTTCAACAGCAATCATTGTGATGCCTTTTTTTAAGTTGATGATATCTAACAATTCTAAGATGAACTGATGTAACTATAGATATAATGTGACTTTTAAGTTTGATTTTAACTCAGTTTAATTACCCTTTTGGGTGTTAGTTCTAAAATAACTTGTAGGTCTTCATAGAACCATTCAACTTCAGCTTCTTTAGCATTACTGGTTGGGGCATAGACTTGGATAACTGTGATATTGAATGGTTTTCCTTAGAGATGAAGAGAGATTAATTTTTGTCATTTTTGATTTTGTATCCAAGTACTTGCATTTTGAACTCTTTTGTTGACCATGATGACTACTCCATTTCTTCTAAGGGATTCCAGCTCACAGTAGTAGATATAATGGTCATCTGAGTTAAATTCATCCATCCCAGTCCATTTTAGTTAGCTGATTCCTAGAATGTCAATGTTCACTCTTGACATTTCCTGTTTGATCAAGTCCAATTTGCATTGATTCATGGACCTAACATTCTGGGTTTCTATGCAATATTGTTCTTTATAGCATCGGACCTTTCTTCTATCACCAGTCATAGCCACAACTGATAACTGTTTCTGTTTTGGCTCTATCCCTTCATTCTTTCTGGAGTTATTTCTCCACTTATTTCCTGTAGCATATTGGCCCCTTTCCGACCTGGATAGTAACACTGAAGAAGCAGAAGTTAAACTGTTCTATGAAGACCTATGAGACCTTTTAGAACTAACACCTAAAAGTTGTCATTTTCATTATAGGTGACTGTAATGCAAAAGGAGAAAGTCAAGAAACACCTGAAGTAATAGGCAAATTTCACCTTGGAATAAAGAATGAAGCAGGGCAAAGGGTAATAAAGTCTTGCCAAGAGAACACATTGGTCATAGCAAACACCCTCTTCCAACAACACAGGAGAAGACTTTACAAATGACCACCACTGATGTTCAACACCAAAATCAGATTGATTATATTCTTTGCAGCCAAAGACGGAGAAGCACTATACAGTCATCGAAAAGAAGACCGGGACCTGACTGTGGCTCAAATCATGAATTCCTTATTGACAAATTCAGACTTAACCTGAAGAAAGTAGAGAAAACCACTAGACCATTCAGGAATGACCTAAATCAAATCCCTAACGCTTTTACAGTGGAAGTGACAAATATATTTAAGGGAGTAGATCTGATAGATAGAGTGCCTGATGAACTATGGACAGAGGTTCATGACACTGTACAGGAGACAGAGATCAAGAACATCCCTACAGAAAAGAAATGCAAAAAAGCAAAATGGTTGTTTGAGGAGGCCTTACAAATAGCAATGAAAATAAGAGAAGCAAAAAGCAAAGAAGAAAAGGAATGATATAAGCATCTGAATGCAGATTTCCACAGAATAATGAGGAGAGATAAGAAACTCTTCCTCAGAGAGCAATACAAAGAAATAGAGGGGAAAAAAGAGGAGCTAAAAGTCCTCTTGATAAAGGTGAAAGAGGAGAGTGAAAAAGTTGGCTTAAAGCTCAACATTCAGAAAACGAATATCATGGTATCTGGTCCCATCACTTCATGGAAAATAGATGGGGAAAAAGTGGAAACAGTGTCAGATTTTATTTTGGGGGGCTCCAAAATCACTGCAGATGGTGACTGCAGCCATGAAATTAAAAGATGCTTACTCCTTGGAAGAAAAGTTATGACCAACCTAGATAGTATATTCAAAAGCAGAGACATTACTTTGCCGACTAAGGTCCATCTAGTCAAGGTTATGGTTTCTCCTGTGGTCATGTGTGGATATGAGAGTTGGACTGTGAAGAAGGCTGAGCACTGAAGAATTGATGCTTTTGAACTGTGGTGTTGGAAAAGACTCTTGAGAGTCCCTTGGACTGCAAGGAGATCCAACCAGTCCATTCTGAAGGAGATCAACCCTGGGATTTCTTTTTAAGTAATGATGCTAAAGCTGAAATACCAGTAATCTGGCCACCTCATGTGAAGAGCTGACTTATTGGAAAAGACTCTGACACTGGGAGGGATTGGGAGCAGGAGGAGAAGGGGACGATCGAGGATGAGATGGCTGAATGGCATCACAGACTCAATGGATGTGAGTCTGAGTGAACTCTGAGAGATGGTGATGAATAGGGAGGCCTGGCGTGCTTCAATTCATGAGGTCACAAAGAGTCGGACATGACTGAGCAACTGAACTGAACAGAATTGGAAAGACTAGAGTTCCCTTCAAGAAAATTAGAGATACCAAGGGAATATTTCATTTGAAGATTGGCTTGATATAGGACAGAAATAGTATGGACCTAATGTAAGCAGAAGATATTAAGAAAAGACAGCAAGAATACACAGAAGAACTGAACACAAAAGAGTTCCACGACCCAGATAATCACGAAGGCTTGATCACTCACCTAGAACCAGACATCCTGGAATATGATGTCAAGTGAGGTGTACAAAGGATTACTACAAACAAAGCTAGTGGAGGTGATGGAACTCCAGGTGATCTACTTCAAATCCTGAAAGATGGTGCTGTGAAAGTGCTGCACTCAATATGCCAAAAAAACTGGAAAACTCAGCAGTGGCTACACGACTGGAAAAGGTCAGTTTTCATTCCAACTACAAAGAAAGGCAATGCCAAAGAATGCTCAAACTACCACACAGTTGCTCTCATCTCACACGCTAGTAAAGTAATCCTCAAAATTTCCCAAGCCAGGTTGCAACAATATGTGAACCATGAACTTCCAGATGTTCAGGTTGATTTTAGAAAAGGCAGCGGAACCAGAGGTCAAATTGCCAACATCCGCTGGATCATCAAAAAAGCAAGAGAGTTCCAGTAAATCATCTATTTCTGCTTTGTTGACTATGCCAAAGCCTTTGACTGTGTGGATCACAATAAAGTGTGGAAAATTCTGAAAGACATGGGTATACCAGACCACCTGACCTGCCTTTTGAGAAGGCAATATACAGGTCAGGAAGCAACAATTAGAACTGGACATGGAACAACAGACTGGTTCCAAATAGGAAAAGGAATATCTTAAGGTTTTATATTGTCACCCTGCTTATTTAGCTTATATGCAGAGAACATCATGAGAAATGCTGGCCTGGAAGAAACACAAGCTGGGATTAAGACTGCAGGGAGAAATATCATTAACCTCACATATGCAGATGGCACCACCCATATGGCAGAAAGTGAAGAGGAACTAAAAGCCTCTTAACGAAAGTGAAAGTGGAGAGTGAAAAAGTTGGGTTAAAGCTCAACATTCAAAAAACTAAGATCATGGCATCGGGTCTTATCACTTCGTGGGAAATAGATGGGAAACAGTGGAAACAGTGCCAGACTTTATATTTTTGGGCTCCAAAATCACTACAGATGGTGATTGCAGCCATAAAATTAAAAAAAAACATGTACTCCTTGGAAAGAAAGTTATAACCAACCTCGATATCATATTCAAAAGCAGAGACATTACTTTGCCAGCAAAAGTACATTTAATCAAGGCTATTTTTTTCCCAGTAGTCATGTATGGATATCAGAGTTGAACTGTATGGATGTGAGAGGTGAACTGTGAAGAAAGCTGAGCACTGAAGAATTGATGCTTTTGAACTGTGGTGTTGGAGAATACTCTTGAGAGTCTGTTGGATTGCAGGGAAATCCAACGAGTCCATTCTAAAAGAGATCAGTCCTGGTTGTTTTTTGGAAAGAATAATTCTAAAGGTGAAACTCCAGCATTTTGGCCACCTCATGCGAAGAGCTGACTCATTGGTAAAGACTGATGCTGGGAGGGATGGCAGCAGGAGGAGAAAGGGACAAAAGAGGATGAGATGGCTGAGGAATGTAGAGGGGGAAATGGTATCAATGACTTGATGAACGTGAGTCTGAGTGAAGTCCGGGAGTTGGTGATGGACAGTGAGGCCTGGTGTGCTGCAGTTCAAGGGGTTGCAAAGAGTCTGACGACTGAGCAGCTGAACCGAACTGAACTGAACTGAATGACTGTTTTACCTTACATCTGTAATGATGTAACAGGGATTTTTTTTTTCCTCATTGAAAGCTTTTAATTTACAAATGATTGTTTAAGCTCCTATGAGTCCAACATCCTCTTCAAACTAGTACTTGGTATCCCTAGATCAGAAACCCTCCATATGAGGGTTAGCAGAATATGTTGCCAATATGTCACCAATTTATGGACAATGCCACTTATCAGCTTGGAAACAGTTATGGAATGAGAATGACACCCCTTTCCCTAGGCAACATAATTTTCCAAAAGAAAAAGGGGAAATGAGAAAGTCAGTTCCTAGGCAGACTGGTAAGAAGTTCAGGGTCCCAAAGGAAAAGAAAGGGTCTGGATCTCTCAAACTAGAGATAGAGGTTTTGAATTCTCAACGAAGAGAAAAAGACAAAAAAAAAAAAAGAAGATTTGTTTCCTTTTACATTCCTCAGTTTAGTTCCATACAGTTCAGTTGCTCAGTCATGTCCAACTCTTTGCAACCCAGTCTTAGTCAATTACACAACTCAGTTTAAACTCTGTACTAGGGGTGATACCACAACAGTGTATCCTGCTTGAGGACAATTTCTCTTTCCCGAAAACCTTCTGACCAATCCTGATATCTTAGAATGTATATTATGAGAGTGGGTCTTGTAAGATCTTTCTATTGTTAAGTTCTAATCTTTGTTATCCTAAAATGCAAATTGTGAGAGTGGCTCTGTGTAAAACTTTCACAAAGTTGAGACATTCTTTTGATTCATTGTAATAACTAATTAAAAGTTATAAAACTCCATTGCTAATACTAGTCAGGGGGTACATTTACTGCCCCTTCTGATGTCTATGCCAGAAGCTTTTTCTATTGCTTTTATACTTTAATAAAACCCTACTACACAAAAGCTCTGAGTGATCAAGCCTCATCTTTGATCCCAGATTCAATTCTTATCCTCTGAAAGCCAAGAATCCTCAAGCCTTTCGTGGTTCAGCAACATTTCAAAACAGTCTTTAGGAAGTATTTCCCCACTCTTAGCTCACAAGTATATTTTCTTACATTTTTCTATAATAGTTTTATGTCTTTGGTAAATCAAGGAACATTTTTTGTTGGATATTATTCCAGGCCTCCATGGAGGTTACCATTAGCTTGGAGAGATTGACAATAAATGAAAAAAAAATGTGGGAGAACATTGGCAGAGGAATAGGTGGACATGGAGTACATTTCTCTTCATGGATACATCAAAAATACACCTTGATACATAGTGGTGTATGCAGAACACCAGCTGAGAGCTGACAGAAGTACCTGACCAGCAGAAAAGAAGATATGGGACCTTGCAAAACTTGGTAGGAAAGGAACTAGTAGGAAAAATAGGAGTGTTAGTAGGACTAGAACTTCCCTCAGTGGGTGGGGGAACTAAAGCTGGGGATCCAATTACCACATCGGGAAATTGAGTCAGAGGAGAAAAATTTAAGGCTGGAAGTGAAACAGCTTGTCTGTGTGGCAGCCTGAATTGAATGAGAATCAGACGCTCTTTGATTCAGCCATAGATATCCCAGACAGGGCTGCAGGTACCCTGGAAAGCACAGAAGTTTTGAGCTGGAATTTAGGGATTGTGGAACAATCCCAGGCAAGGGTTGCTGTTCACTGCAGAGAAATTGATAGAGGAGATGTGAGGGAGGAGATTGTGGTGGGAAATTCCTATGGAGGAAAGCCAATCAGACATGGAAGCAAGGTGATAAAGCAGAGTCTCAGGAAAGGGATGGAGGCATTACCATAGCCTCTCTCTCCCTACACTCCAGCATCAACATCTGGACAATAGAGACGCCGCCTCATCAGACATCTGATGCACCGAAATACAAAGAAGGGCTAGACCTAGAGTGCCCCTTTTAGTGACTGATGTGCTGATCCACATTGTATGACTCCATCTGGGGGCCCCTCTATGTGCCTGATTTGCTGAACCACAGACAAAGATCAGGTGCCTTTTAAGTGCTGATGGACAGAGTTACAGAGAAAGACTGGCTAAAGAGACCTCCTGACTGCCAGATACAAGAGACTAAAAAAAAAAAAAAAAGGCTCAGATAAGGCCATAACCAGTAATGACATAGCCAAGCCCCAACCAGTAATTCTGAAGAAGCTGAAGTTGAATGGTTCCATAAAAACCTACAAGACCTTCTAGAACTTACACCCAAAAAAGATGTCATTTTAATTATAGGGACTGGAATGCAAAAGTTGGAAGTCCAGAGATACCTGGAGTAACATCAAATTTGGCTTTGGATCACAAAGTGAAGCAGGGCAAAAGCTAACAAAGTTTTGCCAAGAGAATTCACTGGCCATAGCAAACACCCTCTTCCAAAAACACAGGAGAAGATTCTACACATGGACATCAAAAGATGGTCGATACCAAAATAAGACTGATTATATTCTCTGTAAGCCAGAGATGGAGAACCTCTATACAGTCAGCAAAACAAGATCTGGGAGCTGACTGTGGATCAAATCATGAACTCCTTATTGCCAAATTCAGCCTTAAATTGAATAAAGTAGGGGAAACTATTACACCATTCAGATATGCCCTAAATAAAATCCCTTATGATAGTAGAGTTGAAGTGACAAATAGATTCAAATAATTAGATCTGATAGACAGGGTGCCTGAAGAACTATGAAGTTTGTGAAATTGTACTGGGCTCAGTGATAAAGACAGTACGTAAGAAAAAGAAATGCGAAAAGGTTTCCAGCTATTTGTAAGGAGGTCTTACAAATACCTGAGAAAAGAAGAGAAGCTAAAAGCAAAGTTAAACAGGAAAGATATAGTGCCCATTTGAATGCAGAGTTCCAAAGAATAACAAAGAGAGATAGGAAACCCTTTCTCAGTGATCAATGCTAATGGCAAAGACTCAAGATCTCTTCAAGAAAATTAGAGATACCAAGGGAATATTTCATGTAAAGATGGGCACAATAAAGGACAGAAGTCATATAGATCTAACAGAAGAAGAAGATATTAAGAAGAGGTGGCAAGATTAAACAGAACCATACAATAAAGATCTTCTTGATGAAGATATCCAAGATGGTATGCTAGAGCCAGATACATCCTGGAATGTGAAGTCAAGTGGGCCTTAGGAAGCATGACTAAGAACAAAGCTAGCTGAAGTAATGAAATTCCAACTGAGCTATTTCAAACCCTAAAAGATGATTCTGTATAAGTGCTGCACTCAATATGGCAGCAAACTTGGATATCTCCCCTCCCCAAGAAATTGGGGAAACATTCCAAAAAATTTGGAAAACAGGACTGGAAAATATCAGTTTTCATTTCAATCTCAAGGAAAGGCAATGCCAAATAATATTCAAACTACTGCACAATTGCACTTGTCTCAAACACTGGCAAAGTAATGCTTAAAATTTTCCAACCGAGGCTTCAACAGTATGTGAAATGTGAAATTCTAGATATCCAAGCTACATTTAGAAAAGTAAGAGGAACCAGAAATCAATTTCCCATTATCTGTTGGATCACTGAGAAAACAAGAGAGTTCCAGAAGGAAAAAAAAAAATCTACCTCTGCTTTATTGATTACATTAAATAATGCCTTTGACTGTGTGCATGACAACAAACAAACAAACAAACAAACTGGAAAAGTCTTCAAGAGATTGGAATACCAGACCACCTGACCTGCCTCCTGATAAACCTATATGCAGGTCAGGAAGCAACATTTAGAACTGGATATGGAACAATAGACTGGTTCCAAATAGGTTAAAAAAAATATGTCAAGGCTGTGTATTGTCACCTTGCTTGGTTAATATATGCAGAGTACATAATGCATTATGTACTGGGTAAACCACAAACTGGAATCAAGACTGCCAGGAGAAATATCAATAGCATCAGATATACAGATGACACCACTCTGATGGCAGAAAATGAAGAACTAAATAGCCTCATGATGAAAGTGAAGGAGGAAACTGAAAAAGTTGGCTTTAAACTCAAGATTCAGAAAACTAAGATCATGGCATCAGGTCCCATCAATTCATGGAAAATAAATGTTGAAGCAATGGAAACAGTGAGAGATTTTAGATGTTTGGGCTCCAAAATCACTGCAGATGATGATTGTAGCCATGAAATTAAAAGACACTTGCTCCTTGCATGAAAAACTATGACGAACTTTGACAGTATATTAAAAAGCAAAAACATTACTTTGCCAACAAATGTCCATCTAGTCAAAGTTATGATTTTTCCAATAGTCATGTCATCCATACATGAATGTGAGAGTTGGATCATAAAGAAAGCTGAGAGCGAAGAATTGACAATTTTGAACTGTGCTGTTGGAGAAGGTTTTTGAGAGTCCCTTGGACTTCAAGGAGATCCAACTAGTCAATCCTCAAGGAAATCACTCCTGAATATACATTGGAAGGACTGATGCTGAAGCAGAATCTCCAATACATTGGTCACCTATGCAAAGAACTAACTCATTACAAAAGACCTTGATGCTTGGAAAGATTAAAGGCAGGAAGAGAAGGGGACAGCAGAGGTTGAGATGAGTGGATGGCATCATTAACTCTATGGAGCAAGCTGTGGGATAGACAGGTAAGCCTGGCATGTTGCAGTCCATAGCGTCACAAACAGTTGGACACAATTGAGCCAGTAAACTGCACTGAGGGTCATAACTCCTAGGTCAGAGGCAATCCATTTCCCTGCACATTTTGTGTTGACAGGGTCCCGGCAAGCCAATCAGCTGTGCCACCTTAATGCTCAACTAACCCTGGGATTGAGCTGTCACAGGCAAAAAAAATCTTGTGTCTATGCACACAGGGTCACTTCAATCGTGCTCAACTCTTTGTGACCCTGCAGACTGTGACCTTTCAGGCTTCTCAGTCAAGGGATTCTCAAGGCAAGAATACGGGAGTTTATTGCCCAATACTGGTTTCCATATGCTTCTATACCAGTATATTTCCTGCTGCCCTAGACTCCAGCTTCCCTGAGTACCTGGTGCTGCCAAAACCCCTGCAACCCAAGCAGCTGCACCACCTCCTCACATGGCTCTCATGGAGGCAAACCCATGTCCTCCAAGGCAGCCTCAGGAGAAAACACCAGTGAAAGACCCACATGAAAAGGGAAAATAAAACAGTGATTGAAAGCCAGGAGCAGTGTGGCTAAATAAGAAGACCCAGAACCGTCCCACCAGCTCTACAAACTGCAAATTAAATCCACATGATTAACTAGGTAGAGTCTGTGTCTATAAAATATGTAAAAGGACATTGAAAGCTCCCACAAAAGAAAACACAGTGGTTCTGATAGCTGTTTACATTAGAGGCAACAACACACAGATTCACCCAAGAACATGGAATAACACACAGTAGGACTAGATTAGAATCTGAGCTACCTCCACAACAGGTCCACAGATCAGCACAGGGTTGGAAGGTATCCAAGGGAGTTGAGATGAACTCTGATTCCTGGTGAGGGAAGAACTCTAAGCATTGGTTCAAGCAAAACAATTACTATTTTTAGGTTTTTCACTTGCTCTGTAGACTCTTTTAGATTTTTTTTCCTCCCCCCCCTTTGTTTTCACCCTCTGTTGCCACTATCCATTTTATTGGCAGAATGAAATCTAATTAAGCTTTTGCACTTTCTTTTTGTTTTCCTCAGTCACATTTTTTATTGATATAAACCTCTTCCTCTACATTGAGCTTTTGAAGTTCTGTGGAATTTTCCTTTTTTTTTTTTCCCTCTCTCTCATTTTTTTTTTAAATTTTGATTTTTTTAGACTTACTAAAATTTCTCTACACTTATTCCTTTCATTGCTTTTCCTAATATTCTTGGCATCTGGTCCCATCACTTCATGGGAAATAGATGGGGAAACAGTAGAAACAGTGTAAGACTTTATTTTTAGGCCTCCAAAATCACTGCAGATGATGATTGTATCCATGAAATTAAAAGACACTTACTCCTTGGAAGGAAAGTTATGACTGACCTAGATAGCATATTGAAAACCAGAGATATTACTTTGCCAAAAAATGTTCGTTTAGTCAAGGCTATGGATTTTCCAGTTGTCATGCATGGATGTGAGAGTTGGACTGTGAAGAAAGCTGAGTGCCAAAGAATTGATGTGTTTGAACTGTGGTGCTGGAGAAGACTCTTTATAATTCCTTCGACTGCAAGGAGATCAAGCCAGTCCGTTCTAAAGGAGATCAGTCCTGAGTGTTTATTGGAAGGACTGATGCTGAGGCTGAAACTGTAATACTTTGGCCAACTCATGCAAAAAGATGAGTTATTGGAAGACTGATGCCGGGAGGCATTGGGGACAGGAGAAGGGGACGACAGAGGATGAGATGGCTAGATGGCATCACCCACTCAATGGACATGAGTTTGGGTGAACTCCAGGAATTGGTGATGGACAGGGAGGCCTGGAGTGTTGCAGTTCATGGGGTCGCAGAGAGTCGGACTCAACTGATTGACTGAACTGAATTGAACTGAATATTCTTTGCCCCTTGTTGTTAATCTTTAATGTATATAAATCTTTATCTACTTCTGTTCAAATTTGCACATCTATTCTTACTTTCTGTTCTGTTTTTCCTTTTCTCTCATCATTTATGTTGGTTTCATTGTTTTATTTCCTGGTTGGCAATTTGTTTTAGTTTTGTTTTTCAGTTTTTGATATTGTTAGTTTTGTTCCTAACTGGTAGATATAATTTTTTATTTCCTTTGTCTCTAGGTAAATATATTATATTTCTTGAACCATTTTGATTTTTGTATGGGTGTATACATGTATATTCAATCACCATTTTTATTGGTGTTAAAAACCTCTGTGTCTATATTGGGCTTTTGCAGCTCTCAACATATATGTTCATTTTGTTTTCATTGCTTTATTTCCCATTTGGCACCTTGTTTTAGTTTCATTTTATAATTTATGCTTTAGTTATTATTGTTCATAACCTGTAAATATTTTTTATTTCCTTTGTTAACTAAGAAACTCTAATGTATTTTATTTTTGTTGGACTGTTTTGAATTTGTTTACAGGTGCACTTGCATTCATGTACATTCCATTATTTTAATTATTATTTGTCTGATTTTGTAACTGTCATTTATTTGGGGTTCATCTTCTGTTTCTCGTTTTGGGGTATTTGTTTTAATCTCATTTAGTGCCAAAGCAAACCACTTGTGGAATCTTCATTCCTGACCAGCAATCAAGCCCTGGACTTTTGAAGTGGGAACACTGACTCCAAGACCCTGGACTACCATAGAAATAACCCTGCTGCTACTGCTAAGTTGCTTCAGTTGTGTCCGACTCTGTGTGTCCCCATAGATGACAGCCCATCAGGAATTCTCATCCCTGGGATTCTCCAGGCAAGAACACTGGAGTAGGTTGTCATTTCCTTCTCCAATGCATGAAAGTGAAAAGTGAAAATGAAGTCACTCAGTCATGTCTGACTCTTCATGACCCCATGGACTGCAGCCTACCAGGCTCCTCTGTCCATAAGAGTTTCCAGGGAAGAGAACAGGAGTGGGTGGTCATTGCCTGGAAATATCAAATAATGAGATATCACACAAAGTAAACCACTTGAATACAACACCAGACATCACTCAAACACCAGTAGAACCCTGTGCAGGATGCATCATCTAAACAATAAACAAAAATGAAAACCCAGTTATCAGCAGAATGAATTACCACCTCACTCAGCCTTGCCCATCTGAGGAAAAATAAATAAATAAACAAAGAAAAAAAAAACTCAGTAAAAATCTGACCCTATACAAGCCTTACACAAACCACTGGACCAACCTTAAGAGGGCAAATACCAAAGTGAAGAAAGAATTCAAACATGCAGCCTGGGAAAAGGAGACTTCAAACACAATGTTAAAAAAAAAATAGTGACAGGGCAGAGAAACATTACACAAATGAAGAAACAATCTAGAAACACAGAAGTTCAAATAAATGAACCAGAAATAGGCAAACTACCTGAAAAACAATTCAGAATAATAATAATAGTAATGAAGATGATATTGACTTTACCTTGAAACAAAATGGAGAGAATGCAAGATTCAATTAACAAAGACCTAGAATAATTAAAGAATAAACAGAATGATACTAAAAACATTATCATTGAAATTTAAAATACTCTAGAAAGAATCAATTACAGGATATCTGAAACAGAATAACAAATCAGTGAGCTGGAATATAAACTGGTGGAAATAAATTCTGAAGAGTGGAATAAAGTAAAAAAAAATAATAATAATGAAAAGAACTGAGGATAGTCTCAGAGACCTTTGGGAAGATATTAAGGGCACCAACATTCACATTATAGGTGTCCCCAAAGAAGACGAGAAAAAGAAAGGATATGAGAAAATTTTTGAAGATAAAATAGTTGAAAATTTCCCCATCATGGAAAAAGAAATAATCAGACAAGTCCAAGAGGCACAGAGGGTTCTGCACAGAACAAACCTAACTTGAAACATGCAAAAAACACATACTAATCAAACTAACAAAGGCTAAACGGTAAGAAAGATTATTAAAAGCAGCAGGGGAAAACCAATAAATAACATACAAGGGAAACCCCATACTTCAACAGCTGATCTTTTATCAGAAACTCTGCAGGTCAGAAGTGAATGGTAGGATATATTTAATACTTAGAGAGAAAAACCAATATCCAATATTACTGTATCCAGCAAGGATATCATTCAAAATTGATGGAAAAATAAAAAGGTTTTCAAACAAGAAAAAGTTAAGAGAATTAAGTGCCACCAAACCAGCTTGACAACAAAAGTTAAAGGGAATTATATAGTCATGAAGTACAACAGAAGGTAAACGATCTACAAAATCCATCTCAAACAATTAGGAAAATGGCAATAGGAACCTATCAATATCTACTTTAAATGTAAACGGATTAAATCAGTTCAGCTCAGTTCAGTTTAGTCACTCAGCCATGTTTGACTCTTTGCAATTCCATGCATCACAGCATCCCAGGCTTCCCTGTCTATCACAAACTCATGGAGTTTACCCAAACTTATTTCCATCTAGTGGGTGCTGTCATCGAGCCATCTCACCCTCTCTTATCCCCTTCTCCTCCTGCTGCCAATCCCTCCCAGAATCAGGGTCTTTTCCAATGAAAAGACCCATCAGGTGTCTTTTCATCCCATCAGGTGTCCAAAGTATTGGAGTTTCAGCCTCAGCATCAGTCCTTCCAATAAACACCCAAGACTGGTCTCCTTTAGGATAAAGTGGTTGGATCTTCTTTCAGTCCAAGAGACTGTCAAGAATATTCTCCAATACCATAGTTCAAAAGCATCAATTCTTTGGCACTCAGCTTTCTTCACAGTCCAACTGTCACATCCATACATGACCACTGGAAAAACCACAGCCTTGACTAAACAGACCTTTCACGGCAAAGAAATATCTCTGGTTTTTAATATGCTATCTAGGTTGGATATATCTTTCCTTCCAAGGAGCGGGCGTCTTCTAATTTCATGGCTGCAGTCACCATCTGCAGTGATTTTGGAGCCCCCCAAAAATAAAGTCTGAAACTGTTTCTGCTGTTACCCCATCTATTTCCCATGAAGTGATGGTACCAGATGCCATGATCTTCATTTTTTGAATGTTGAGCTTTAAGCCAACTTTTTCCACTCTCCTCTTTCACTTTCATCACGAGGCTTTTTAGTTCCTCTTCACTTTCTGCCATAAAGGTGGTGTCATCTGCATATCTGAGGTCATTGATATTTCTCCTGGCAATCTTGGCTCCAGTTTGTGCTTCTTCCAGACCAGAATTTTTCATGATGTACTCTGCCTATAAGTTAAATAAGCAGGGTGACAATATACAGCCTTGATGAAACTCCTTTTCCTATTTGGAACCAGTCTGTTGTTCTACATCCAGTTCTACATGTTGCTTCCTGACCTGTATATTGGTTTATCAAGAAGCAGGTTGGGTGGTCTGATATTCCCATCTCTTTTCAGAGTTTTCCACAGTTTATTGTGATTGTTACAGTCAAAGGCTTTGGCATAGTCAATAAAGCAGAAGTAGATGATTTTCTGGAACTCTCTTGCCTTTTTAATGATCCAGCGGATGCTGGCAATTTGATCTCTGGTTCTTCTGCCTTTTGTGAAACCAGCTTGAACATCTGGAAGTTCACAGTTCACGTATTGTATAGCCTGGCTTGGAGAATTTTGAGCATTATTTTGATAGTGTGTGAGATGAGTGCAATAGTGTGGTAGTCTGAGCATTCCATGACATTGCCTTTCTTTGGGAATGGAATGAAAAGTGACATTTTTCAGTCCTGTAGACACTGCCGAGTTTTCCAAATTTGCTGGCATATTGACTGAAGCAATTTCACACCATCATCTTTCAGGATTTGAAAGATCTCCACTGTAAAAAATGCTCAAAACAAAAAACACAGACTGGGTCAATGGATACAAAAATAAAACCCATATATATGCTGTCTACAAGTAATCCACTTCAGACATAAAGGAACATACAGGCTGAAAGGGAGAGAATTGAAAATTATATTCCATGCCAAGGGAAACAAAAGAAAAATGGAATAGCAATCCTCATATCAGACAAATTAGATCTTAAAATAAAGAAGCTTACAGCAGATAAGGAAGGACACTACAAATATCCAAGGGATCAACCCAAGAGGAAGACATAACAATTGTAAATATCTATACACCCAACATAGGAGCAACTCAGTATAGAAGACAAACTCTAACAGATATTAATGGAAAACTGATAGTAATACAATAATAGAAGCAGACTTTACTACCCAACTCACACCAATGGACAGATCATCAAAATAGAAAATTAAGAAGGAAACACAAATCCAAAATCATATATTAGATGATATGAATCTCATTGATATCTTTGAGACACTCCATCCAAATGCAAAAGAATACAATTTCTTCTCAACTGCATATGGAACATTTTCCAGGATGGATCATATATTGGGTCACAAATCAAACATCATTGCATTTAAGAAAATTGAAATCACATCGAGCATCTTTTCTGAACAACAATGCTATAAGCCTACATAAAAATTACAAGAAAAAGAACTGTTAGATACACAAACACATGGAGATTAAATTTTACATTTATAAATAACAAACAGGTTACTGAAGAAATGAAAATGGAAATAAAAATATTTCTAGAAACAAATGACAATGAAAACACAAGAACTAAAAATCTATAGGATGCAGCAGAAGCAGTTCTAAGAGGGAAGTTTATAGCAATGCAATACTTCCCCAAGAAACTAGAAAAAAACATTGAATGGAAAATCTAACTTTACACCTAAAGCAACTTGAAAAAGAAGAAAATAAACCCAAAATTAGTAGAAGGTAAAAAATCATAAAGATCTTGGCAGAAATAAATGAAAAAGAAATGAAAGAAACAATAGTAAAGATTAATAAAACTAAAAGCTGTTTCTTCTAAAAGATAAACAAAATTGACAAATCCTTGGCCAAACTTATTAAGGAAAAAACAGAGGAGAATGAAATCAGCCACANATCAGCAATAGTAGAAATGAAAAAGGAGAGATTAAAACAACAGACAGTGCAGAAATACAAAGGATTATAAGAGACTATTATGAAACAACATAGAGATCAAATTGGCAACATCGGCTGGATCACTGAAAAAGCAAGAGTTCCAGGAAAACATCTCTTTCTGCTTTATTTACTATGCCAAAGCCTTTGACTGTTTGAATCACAATAAAATGTGGAAAATTCTGAAAAGAGATGGGAATAGCAGGCCACCTGACCTGCCTCTTGAGAAAACAATATGCAGGTCAGGAAACAACAGTTAGAATTGGACATGGAACAAGAGATTGGTTCCAAATAGGAAAAGGAGTATGTCAAGGCTGTATATAATCACCTTGCCTATTTAACTTATATTCAGAGTACAAAATAAAAAAAAAATGTTAGACTGGAAAAAGCACTAACTGGAATCAAGATTGCCAGGAGAAATATCAATGAGCTCAGATATGCAGATGACATCACCCTTATGGCAGAAAGTGAAGAAGAACTAAAAAGCCTCATGATGAAAGTGAAAGAGAAGAATGAAAAAAGTTGGCTTAAAGCTCAACAGTCAGAAAACGAAGATCATGGCATCTGGTCCCATCACTTCATGGGAAATAGATGGGCAAACAGTGGAAACAATGTCAGACTTTTTTTCTTTTTTTCTGGGGGGGGGGCGGGCCTCCAAAATCACTGCAGATGGTGACCACAGCCATTAAATTAAAAGACACTTACTCCTTGGAAGAAAAGTTATGATTAACCTAGATAGCATATTGAAAAGCAGAGAAATTGCTTTGCCAGCAAAGGTCTGTCTAGTGAAGGCTATGGTTTTTCCAGTGGTCATGTATGGATGTGAGAGTTGGACTGTGAAGAAAGCTGAGAGGTGAATAATTGATGCTTTTGAAATGTGGTATTGGTGAAGACTCTTGAGAGTTCCTTGGACTGCAAGGAGATACAGCCAGTCCATTCTGAAGGAAATAAGCCCTAGAATTTCTTTGGAGGGAATAATACTGAAGCTGAAACAGCAATACTTTGGCCACCTCATGGGAAGATTTGACTCATGGAAAAGACTCTGATGCTGGGAGGGATGGGTTCCAGGAGGAGAAGGGGATGACAGAGGATGAGATGGATGGATGGCATCACTGACTCGATGGACATGAGTCTGAGTGAATTCCACTAGTTGGTGATGAACAGGGAGGCCTGCGATTCATGGGTCACAAAGAGTCGGACACGACTGAACTACTGAACTGAACTGTACTGAACTGAATATTTCCTAAATGGCAAGGAGTCCTGAGTGTCTGGATCCAACTAGGCAAAGTGGAACTGGAAAGGGAAGATATGAAATCAGAGAAGATGCAGACTGGACCACATAGGACTTTTCAGTTCACTGAAAGGCTGTGGCTTCAACTCGGACTGAGAGGGAGTCTGATGGACGGTTTGGAATTGAATAATTACAGGAACTGACAGTTTTAAAGCAATCTAGTACCCCAGTACTCTTGCTTGGAAAATCACAGGGATGAAGGAGCTTGGTAGGCTGCAGTCCATGGGGTCAGGAAGAGTCAGACATGACTGAGTGACTTCACTTTCATTTTCATGCACTGGAGAAGGAAATGGCAACCCACTCCAGTGTTCCTGCCTGGAGAATCCCAAGGACAGGAGAGCTGCCGTCTATGGGGTCACACAGAGTTGGACACGACTGAAACAACTTAGCAGCAGCAGCAGCAGCAGCAGCAGCAGGAGCTTCATCAATCTATATATGGCATCAAAGTAGCTGAATGATTCCAAGTCTGCTGGCTGAGAAAGGGAGAATCAGAAGAGAGTCCCATCCCCCGGGTGGATTGATTTCACCATGCTGGGCCAGTCTGAGGAGCATTGTCTAGAAAGGGCTGTCCGTATTACCCCTTCTCTTGCTTTTTCTCTTTCCTTCATCTGCCTGTTGTAAACACTCCTTCCTCTTTGGTGATTTACCCATAAAACTCTCATTTGTCTCCTTTTCTACCATATATCTTGGTAGTTTCTTAATTAGAAGCCAATCCCATAGCAAGAAAATTAAATAATAAATAAAATTGTGATACCTCAATTCAATAATAGTGAAGACTTTTATATTGTAAGTTAAAAAAAGAACAAATAAATACAAAATAACCACCTTGGTTTAAACCAAAAGGAGGATTTCTGGGTCTGCGTAACTACAAGGTACAGAGGTAGTTTGTGTCTTCAGGCAAGGTTGAATCTATCATTTCGATCCCTGAAATTTACCTTCTCCCTCCAGCTCCCCCTCTGTCCCTTGCCACTCTACTTCCCATTAAACTCCCAAAGTGTCACTGGTTGGATGATATCACCACAGCCGGAGCAAAGAAGTTCTCTGATAGGTCAGGCCTGAGCCACATGCCCACTCTTGAAATTGGAGGTAAAGTCAACAGTATCATAATCACAAGGAGTGAGAGAAAAGGAAAGGGATGAATTCCCAAGGTGACAGGAGCATACCATAACCAAGAGAAGGAAAATAGGCGCCAGATGACAAAACCTATAGATGTCCTCAACATTGGTATATACTTTTCCTCAAAATCAAAATCAATTTCTAATTTTTTAAGTGAGATTAGAAAGATTCTTCACTAATGCAAGCATGGGCCCTGATACTGACCCTCCATCAGTCCATTCCCTGACTCTGGAAGTCAACAACTACTTCTTGGGGATGTCCTCTTCCCAATGCTTCCTCATAGACCTTTGCTGAATTTAAGTTTCTAAGTTAGTGTTTTTTCCCCAATGGGGAAATGGAGCAGACCTTTTTGTTCCAAAGAAACATTATTTCAAAAGTCATAATTCTTTATGAAGATAATTAAACAACATGGAAATTTAATACTGAAATGATTTTCTCTGATGTCCAGTGATAACACTGACATTGGGGAGGACACTTATTCTGGGTGGTTATACTTAGCATTGCCCCATATATTCACAGGGTTAGAAAGTCCTGAAAGACAGGAATATGCCAGACCCAAAATTCTGCAGTTTGTTTTAACCTCTTTCCATATTAGTTCCCAGCTATCTGGTTTGCTCTCTGATTGCTGAATGTTATTCAAGCAGAATGGAAATACCATGATTACTCAACGTTTCCCCATGGATTTGCATTCTACCAATTTTTCAGAATGACAAATAATGCAGTAATTAATACTGTGGTTGATTCTTCTTTGCTCACATATACAATAATTTTCCTGTGATAGATTTCCAAAATTGGGTCAAAGATATGATCATCTTAAAATATAATAGAAAGTGCCAATCAAATGTCCAGATAGATTTTACTGTCACTCTGATCCTGTATAAGACTCCTTGTTTCAGCTTCTCTGGTGGTCCAGTAGTTAAGAATCTGCCTGCCAATGCAGGACACATGAGTTTGATCGCTGGGCCTGGAACATCTCACATGCCTAGCAGAGTTAAGCCCATATTCCACATCTACTGAGTTCACCATGATCTAGAGTCCAAGCTCCTCAAAAGGAGAAGCCTCTGTAGTGAGAATCCTGAGCACAGCAATTGGAGAATGGCTCCCACTGGCTGTAAGCAGAGACAACATGAACTCATTTAACAACAGGTGGCACAGCCAGAAATAAATATTTTTTTATAAATAAGTTTTAAAAGAGTCCTTGTTTTTTTCTATATCCTTCCCAGACATTGACAATTTCAATTAACAAAGTTCATCCTACACTAAGATCTGGTCTGGTTCTACAGATACAATCTTAAAAAGAAAGATCCAAAAGGATCAAACTATTTCTAAGCATTCTAACAGGGTTTCGGAATAAAGCTCAAGAATCAGTTTGAGAATAGAAAACTATGAAGCATGCAAGATAAATTTGATTATTCTTGGCATCCAGGGTAAAATTACCAGGAGACAAAAAAGCAGGAAACTTCATTCCATTATAACATAAATCAGTGTGTCATTGTCCAGTTGCTCAGTCGAATCTAACTCTTTGCAACCCCACAGACTGCTTCTCGCTAGGTTTCCCTGCCCTTCACCATCTCCCAGAACTTGCTCTAACTCGTCCATGGTGTCATGATGCCATCCAACCATCTTGTCTTCTGTCATTCCTTTTTCCTCCTGCCTTCAAACTCTCCCAGCATCAGAGTCTTTGGCAATGAGTAGACCTTTCCCATCAGGTGGCCCATCAGGTTGCAAAGAGTTGGACACTAGTTAAAGACTGAACAACAATGATGACATTCTGGTATTATATCTTAATATATAAATGTAACTATAAAACCGACAAAATATTCCAAAATCAATACTGAATGACAGTACAACTTTCTTATTCTCTGGCTTCTTATATTGTCTTCATTCATGTTGCACTCCTTGAATATCTGGACCTCAGAAACTCCCTTTCAACCAGAAGATGAACGCAGTATTAGAAAGTGAAGAAGCTAAAACTAACATCAGAGACAGCAGAGTAGATCAGTTTTATTTTCTGAAGTTAACAATCAAATGAACTATGTGGACTGTGAGCCCCCAAGAAGCAGCACAGGCACAAGATGAAGCCCACTCAAACTGTTACAGAAAGCAATGTCTTCAGGAAGTACACTTTAGGCTAAGGCACATAGACAAGGTTTAAGCCCCTTTTCTGTGTTGAGATTAAGCAAAAAGGGCATGCACAAAGTGCTGCAAGGTACACCTCACCAGGGAAATCTCCTCCAGAAAGGCTATGGACTTCTGGAGCAGGGCATTGTTTCTAGCAGTCAATTGGCTAAAATGGAGGGAAGATGTAATTCAAGTTCCCAATGAGAAGGAGGAAAACAGCATGTCCTCTCTCTGTCCTGCACACCAACAAGCACAGAGCACCACACTTCTCCTCTAGGCTTAACCCTCCCTTATGGTTCCTCCTAGATCAAGGCTAATCACCACCCACATCTCCCTCCCTCACCTTGGCCCCCTTAGAACTGACAGAACCAGCATGCAGCCATTCACACAGAGCTACTTCTGAACTGGCCACTGCAGTTGAGTATGTCTAGTCAGGAGGTGCCGGGCATTGTCCACCTGCACATGAGATGAGAAGGGCATAGAAAGATTGCTAGTGGAGACACAGTTAAGGCCCCATCCACATTACTCATTTTGCCTGTACATCAGGCTCCTTGCTCATGGAGACCTGCCTTCTTCCACAAGGCTGCCGCGGGACACTCTGGATATCAAAGCCTGACACTCTAGATCCCTTTAGGTTGCTTTTCCTCACCACCATGCTCTGGCAGCTAGGCCAACCCTTACCCATACCTTCAAATCTCCCAGAGTACCCACCTCCTACATTTTAGGTCTCACCACCTGCAACCCCCTAAACCACCCCTAGCACACCCCCAACCCCTGCAGCCACCCAGCCCAGGAAGGCTCCTGGAAGAGGATAGAAGACTTGGTTACTCAGAACTCCTGCTCTGTGTGCAGCATCTCCAACAGACCCTGGTGGTGTGGTGCCCCTGGGATCTGCAATGGCACCAGTTGTGCTACCTGACTCTCCTGCAGTGCTGGAGCCTTTGCTGCTGCTCCTGCTGCTAGATCATGTCAATCAGTTGTGTCTGACTCTGTGTGCCCCATAGACAGCAGCCCACCATGCTCCCCCATCCCTAGGATTTTTCAGGCAAGAACAGTGGAGTGGGTTGACATTTCCTTTTCCAGTGCAAGAAAGTGAAAAGTGAAAGTGAAGTTGCTCAGTCATGTCTGACTCTTCGTGACCCCATGGACTGTAGCCTACCAGGCTCCTCCATCCATGGGATTTCCCAGGCAAGAATACTGGAGCCTCTGCTGCTGCTGCTGCTGCTGCTGCTGCTGTTGCTGCTGCTGCTGCTGCTGCTGCTGCTGCTGCTGCTGCTGCTGCTGCTTCTTTTTCTGCTGCTACTGCTGCTAAGTCACTTCAGTTGTGTCCGACTCTGTGTGACCCCATAGATGGCAGCCCACCAGACTCCCCCATCCCTGGAATTCTCCAGGCAAGAACACTAGAGTGGGTTGCAATTTCCTTCTCCAATGCATGGAAGTGGAAAGTGAAAGTGAAAGCAAAGTCGGGTCCGATTCCTTGTGAACCCATGGACTGCAGCCTACCAGGCTCCTCCATTCATGGGATTGTCCAGGCAAGAGTGGGGTGGGGTGCCATTGCCATTGCCTTCTTCACTGGAGCTTTTAGTACCAGACAATTCGCCAGGACTCCCAGGGACTCCTCCACTGACAGTATCACCATAGCCAGCTAGGTCGCCAGGTCCATTGCAGCCAGCAGAAACACCTGGCACACCTTGGGCTCCACATGTTATGTCCACTGCAGAGGACATGGCACTTGTGTCTTCATCGGCTGCCCTTCTGGCTCCTCCATGTACCTCGGACCCCATGTTGAGCCCCTCTCCCCTTCCCTCTACATAGGGCAGCACTGAACCTTCTCTGTAGATCCCACCCCTGTAGTGCTACCTGATACTCAGCATCAGCAGAGCGCCTTCCCCCACACACCCTGGTCCTGCCTCTCGATTGGTTCCGCCAGACCATTGGTTCCCAGGATTACTGCAGGGTCTTGGGCAATGGGCTCCCCCTGCTGAAACTTAATGCATTTGTGAGCCATGTCATCCCAATATGCCTGCCGAGACACACACCCATGTGATATGGGCCCTCTAAGTCAGTACTGCCTTGGCCCGGATACCTGGTAAACAGCTCAGCCATGAGGCCTCTGGGTGGTTCTCCACCTTTTAGTGTGGGGGTAGCTCCACAGGGTGAATGCTCAAAGAGACCCCACCTCACTCCTCAGAGCACCTGACTGTTTCCACTTCAAGCCTGCAAACCCCATATGAGCCCTTGTCCTTGCACACCTCCAAGTCTGTGGGGCGGCCAGCCTAGCCACTCTCACAGATGACCATCATGCTGAGTGCAGATCCTAGTCATCAACACTCAGAAAAGAGTTGGGAACCCCTGGATAAGGTCCAATCTGTCCCTCTGGGCTCACATGCATGTATGTGCATCTGTGTGCCTGAGCACATCGGCAGGTGCTCGCACATGGGAGTGTGTATGGGTGTGTCTGTGAAAGAGAGCATGTGCACATATTCATGCATATAGGCATGTACATCTGTCTACATGTGGAGGTGCTTGCATATGTGTGGTCATGATAGAGCATGTGGTCAGGTGCATGACCATGGGTGTGTCTCTGTGTGTGTGCACATGTGTGTGTGTATGCATGCATGTCAAAGAGAGCACAGTTGAGATGCATTCACATGGGCATATGTGTCTACATGTGTGCTTGCACAGGTGCCTTCATATGGGAGTGGGGTGGCCTAGCCCTGGAGGCATGGTAGCAGGGATGCAGAGCCTGCTGTGCCTACCTGCCAGGGGTGGGAAGTGGGGACTGCTGTTGGAATCACTGAGGGTTCCATAGAGCTGAGCTTCCTGGGGCTTCAGGCACACAGACTGCAGTGGGCTGGCCCTTGGCCCCTTAGAAAACTGGAGAAACTCGCTAGACTCAAGGACTGGAGCAAGAGCAATGTTTCCCTGGACACTATCCAGTCTCTTACCCTCTCCTGTCCCTGATCCCCAACCCCTGGCTGGAGAGTCCTCTCAGCCTTTAAATCCACACACAGTGCAGGGAGAGAGGACCCGGCAGTGAATGCCCAGGGGTGGGGCATCTCTCTCCTGCCTTCCCATACACCCAGTTTATCTCCTTTCTGGCTCCAAGTCAGTATTAGAGTTTCAGTAGACCCTAACTAATGCCTGTGTCTCTCCCCTGCTCTGTAGCCTAGATGACCCCAGCAGGGAGTATGGACACATCTCTCCCTCAGGATCCCACTGTCAGGTTGGGGGAACATTTGTAAGAATAGTCATGCTGTAGAAGGGAACTCGTTAGACTATGATGGACTAGAGGTTGATGAGCTAAGTTGCATAACTCACCAGAGCCCTCCCTCTGCCCACTCTATGTCACTACCTGTGCACTTCATCCATAGTGATAGCTAACACTTGCTACAGTCTATATGCTGTTTAATGTGCTTTCCATGTGTTTGTCCGTCAAGTCAGTTTCAGACAGTATTGCCATGTTGGTATCCTGTGTCCCATGGTGCAAGTCTCTTTCATATAAATCACACACACCCACTCTCTGCCCAATACCAGTAGCTCAAAGCTTGTGCATTTTGGTTGCTGCATTTCTCAAAACTATGATGAGCATAGTCAACATCAGCCACTGGATGATTTAAGTTCGGTCTAAATGATGAGATCTACAATGGAAAATGATGATTCCGGTGACAAATAGTGTGTGTGACAAGAGAGTGACAGAAGGATAAGGAAAGACACTGTATGATAGAATAAGTTTCTGAGAGAATTTACTGTTGTGACAGGGGCATGGTTTTGGGTGAGTGTGACAGAGGGAATGTGTGATTGGGACAGGAATTTTAGAGAACAGAATGTGACAGGAAGAGAAAGATGCAGATGATAGTAATAGCAGTAACGAGCCCCAAAGATGAAAGATGATAACTTAACATGTACAGTGAATAGTGAACAATGCCTCTGGATTTCTGATCTCCAAAGGAGAACATTTAATTCCAGAACCAAGAGATACAGTTTCATCACTCAGTGCTTTGTGTAGTAGAAATTTTATAAAAGTGAACATGATAGAAAAAGCTTCTGACATAGATATCAGAATGGGGTAGAACAAGTACTTGGTTTGCCAGTTTAAGCAGAGAATTTTATAGAAGATATATATATATATATATATATATATTTATTTATTTATTTCAAAGATAAAGTTTGACAAAGGTGACAAGAATATACAACAGAGAAAAGACAATCTGTTTAACACGTGGTGCTGGGAAAACTGGTCAACCACTTGTAAACGAATGAAACTAGACTCTCTCTCTCTCTCAAAAAAAAAAAAGACTCTTGATCACAATTTCTTTTCAGAAAATACACCTGCTTCCTAATTGCTCTTTTCCCAACATCCTTGCCACAGTTGGCTTGGCTTTGTACAAAAATTTAAAACAACTTAGTTTTCATGAGTAGAGGAAAAACAAAACAAAACAAGGTACACTAAAATAAGACTTTTGTGGCTGGCTGGACNGACTTGTTTCAAGTCAGTTTAAAAAAGTGCTGTGGGGGGAATGTAAAAGATTGCAGAGGAATAGGATGGTGAGAACACTTTCTCCCTCTCTACCTCATCAAAAGAACATTTCAACGCTGAGTAAATTCCACAAAATAACTTCTGACTGCTGGCAGAGGACATCAGGCATCGAGCAAAGCAGATCATTGGCTTCAAAACCAGGTAGGAATTATTTTAAAGGATGAAGACAGAGACAAAGGATGTAGGGAGGGAACCCCAGCATGGGAAGGGAATCCCATCCTAGGAAGAGACTCTTAAAAGGAGAGGTTCCCTAAAATTGGGGAACTTTCTCACAGCTGTGTATGATGCGAGCCCTGGAAGCACAGAGGGCAACATAACAGGAAGGAAGAATAAATAAATAATTAAAACCAACAGATTACGAATTCAACAGTATAACCCCCGCGGATAAGCAGCACAAACGCCTGCGTCCAATAGCAGTGTGGGCTGGGCAGGGAGGAGCACGCCCACAACAGTGCTTTCTAAGAATTCAGCTGCGGGAGACATAGGCTGCAGGGCTTTTCTTGAGAATCGGGGCATAACGGGGCCAGAATCAGGTCCGTGCGTGGCTAGAACAATTTATCTTGGACTAGCAAACCAGACTGGGGGATAACTAACACGCGAAATGCTTGAATATAGGATACCTACAGGCCCACACAGAGAACAAAGGATGGATCAGAAATAGCCAGCTGCAGACCATCCCCCACCAGCGACAGGCAACCAGAGCCTTAAGTGCTGGAAGAGGGCAGTCACAGCTCAAGAGAGACATTACCTACCAAATTGCAAGCAGGTTACTTTAATGAGACTTCTGGGGTCTCTGAACAGTCATCATCTGCCTGAGAAAGAGCCCCGGCAGAGCTCCCAGAAAACTGAGTGACCCCGAATGCCCAGAAGATGCAACAATAGTGTGCACCAAACTCCCTAGCCACTCGGACTTGGGAAGGGAATGTAGCCCAGGATCAACCAAACCTGACATCTGGAGGGGGCTTCCTGAGTGCCAAACCTGAGAGGCTTAGACCGGGGAAGTGCATGAAGCATAGAACAAGACCCACACGGTTATCCCACAGAGCGAGAAGGGGCAAGCCCAGTGCAGAGCTCACCACCACCTTTCCTGTGGCAAGACAGAAATCAGACACAGAAGAGACCAGCAAACAGAGGAAGTCAGACAGAGGGAACTGCCTTGATAGTGACCCCACAAAGTCCACAATGACAGAGAAAGTGCCAGATACACCGTTACTGCTTTTATAATAAAAAAAAAAAAAAATTGGGGGGTGGGTGGGATGATGTGGAAGCGTGATATTTTTTAAGAATTTTTTTTTCTTTATTTTTTTTTCCTTAAAAAATTTTTTTATTCTTTTCTTTTTCGTCATTTTGCTAAACTTGCTTAAATTTTTAAGTCTTCTATACTTTTATTTATTACTTTTATAACACAATATTACTTAAAAAAAAACACTATCATTAAAGCAAACACCGTATATAGTCCTATTGGTGGAGGAAGTTGTCTTTTAATAATTCTGGGGTCTTCTATAATATTTTACTTTTTTCTCTCTTTTTTTTTAAAATTTCTCTCTCCTTCTTCTTCTTCTCTTAAATAATCTATCTTTGAAAATACAATCTTTACTCCAGATTTTTAATCTTGGCATTTTGGTATTTGTTGCCAATTTTGTACTTTTAAAAACCTAATCTTCAGTACCCAGTTTTACATGAATGTGAGACTACTGGCTTGACCACTCTCTCCACCTTTGGAATCTCTCTTTTCTCCACCAGCTGGCTTTTGTCTCCTCCCTCACCCTCCTCTTCTCTACCCAACTCTATGAATCTCTGTTTGTCCAGAAGAGGGAGAATTCTAAGGGAACTGGTCACTGGCTGGATCTGTATCTTTCCTTTCCATCTTCCTCTTTTATCCTCCTGTCCACCTCTATCTACTCTGTGACCATCTCGGAGCAGTCCAGACTTCAGAGCGCTAACAAGAAAGTGGTTATGGGCTAGCTTGCTTTTTCCCCTTTTGATTCCACCTCAACTCATTCCACTCACCTCTAACTACTCCCTCCCTCTTCTCTCCTCCAAGTAACTCAGTGATCCTCTAGGGACAACCCTCAATGTGGAGAAACCTATCATCATTAATCTAGATGTTTTAAAATTTGGGCTGAATAGATGGAGAAATCATGAGGTTATTGTAAAAATTAATCTGAAAACCAGAATCATGAGGCATAAGTCCAAATCCTGAGATCATCAAAGAATTCCTTAATACAGGGAACATTATCCAATAAGAGCTCATCAAACGCTTTCATACCTATACAGAAACTGAGCCCTACCCAAAGGCCAAAAAGCTGCAGAGCAAGACATACCACGCAAATTCTCCAGCAACACAAGAACAAGACCCTGAGCTTCAATACACAGGCAACTCAAAATACTCCAAAACCATTGACATCTCATAACACATTACTTCACACATCACAGCACTCCAGAGAGAGAAATTCCAGCTCCACCCACCAGAACTCCAACACAAGCCTCCCTAATCAAGAAACTTTGACAAGCCATGGATATAACCCCAAACACAGAGAGGAAGCTCTATAAGAAAGAGAATTCCACAAATTCCCAGAATATAGAAAAGCTACCCCAAATGCAGCAATATAAGCAAGATGAAGAGATAGAGGAATACCAAGCAGGTAAAGGAACAGGAGACATGCCCAACAAACCAAACAAAAGAGGAAGAGATAGGGAATCTACCTGAGAAAGAATTCCGAATACTGATAGTGAAAATGTTCCAAAATCTTGAAATCAACATGGAATCACAGATAAATAGACTGGGGTCAAGGATTGAAAAGATGCAAGAAAGGTTTAACAAGGACCTAGAAGAAATAAAAAAGAGTCAACATATAAGGAATTATGCAATAAATGAGATCAGAAACACTCTGCAGGCTACAAACAGTAGAATATCAGAGGCAGAAGATAGGATTAGTGAAATAGAAGATAGAATGGTAGAAATAAATGAATCAGTGACGGAAAAAGAAAGACAAATTAAAAGAAATGAGGACAAACTCAGAGACCTCCAAGACAATATGAAACGCTCCATCATTCGAATTATAGGAGTCCCAGAAGAAGGAGGCAAAAGAAAGACCATGAGAAAATACTTGAGGAGATAATAGTTGAAAACTTCCCTAAAATGGGGAAGGAAATAATCACCCAAGTCCAAGAAACCCAGAGAGTGCCAAACAGGATAAACCCAAGGAGGAACACCCCAAGACATATTTTAATCAAACTTACAAAGACCAAACACAAAGAACAATTATTAAAAGCAGCAAGGGAAAAACAACAAATAACACACAAGGGGATCCCCATAAGAATAACTGCAGATCTTTGAATAGAAACTCTTCAGGCCAGGAGGGAATGGCAAGAAATACTTAAAGGAATGAAAGATAATAACCTTCAGCCAAGACTACTGTACCCAGCAAGTATCTCATTCAAATATGAAGGAGAAATCAAAAGCTTTCCAGACAAGCAAAAGCTGAGAGAATTCAGCACCACCAAACCAGCTCTCCAACAAATACTAAAGGATAGACTTTAGAAAGGAAACACAAAAAGAACGTATAAACCCAAACCCAAAACAATAAAGTAAATGGCAACCAGAGCATACTTATCAATAGTTACCTTAAATGTAAATGGGTTGAATGACGCAACCAAAAGGCAAAGACTGGCTGAATGGATACAAAAACAAGATCCCTATATATGCTGCCTACAAGAGACCCACCTCAAAACAACGGGCACAAAAGTGAAGGGCTGGAAAAAGATATTCCATGCAAATAAAGACCAAAAGAAAGCAGGAGTAGCAATACTCATATCCGATAAAATAGACTTTAAAACAAAGGCTGTGAAAAGGGACAAACAAGGCCACTACATAATGATTAAAGGATCAATCCAAGAAGAATATGTAACAATTTAAATATATATGCACCCACATAGGAGCACCGCAATATGTAAGACAATTGCTAACAAGCATGAAAGGGGAAATTAATAACACAATAATAGTGGGAGCTTTAATACTCCACTCACACCTATGGACAGATCAACTAAACAGAAAATTAATGAAGAAACGCAAACGTTAAATGATACTATAGACCAATTAGACCTAATTGATATCTATAGGACATTTCACCCCAAAACAATGAATTTCACCTTTTACTCAAGTGCACACGGAAACTTTTCCAGGATAGATCACATTCTGTGTCATAAATCTAACCTTGATAAATTCAAAAAAATTGAAATTATTCCAAGCAACTTCTCTGATCATAATGCACTAAGGTTAGATCTCAGTTATAGGAAAAAAACTATTAAAAACTCCAACATTTGAGGATGAACAACACCCTTCTGAAAAATCAACAAATAACAGAAGAAATCAAAAAAGAAATCAAAATATGCATCGAAATGAGTGAAAGTGAAAACACAACTACACAGAACCTATGGGACACTATAAAAGCAGTGCTAAGAGGAAAGTTCGTAGCAAGACAGGCATACCTGAAAAAACAAGAAAAAAGTCAAATAAATAACCTAACTCTACACCTAAAGCAACTAGAAAAGGAAGAAATAGAGAACCCCAGAGTTAGTAGAAGGAAAGAAATCCTAAAAATTAGGGCTGAAATAAATGCAAAAAAACAAAAGACCATAGCAAAAATCAACAAAGCAAAAAGCTGGTTCTTTGAAAGGATAAATAAAATTGACAAACCATTAGCCAGACTCACCAAGAAACAAAGAGAAAAAAATCAAATCAATAAAATTAGAAATGAAAATGGAGAGATCTGGAGAGAAAACTCAGAAATACAAAAAATCATAAGAGACTACTATCAGCAATCATATGCCAATAAAATGCACAACTTGGAAGAAATGGACAAATCCTTAGAAAAGTACAACTTTCCAAAACTGAACCAGGAAGAAATAGAAAATCTTAACAGACCCATCACAGGCATGAAAATTGAAACTGTAATCAGAAATCTCCCAGCAAACAAAAGCCCAGGTCCAGACAGCTTCACAGCTGAATTCCACCAAAAATTTGGAGAAGAGCTAACACCTATCTTACTGAAACTATTCCAGAAAATTTCAGTGGAAGGTAAACTTCCAAACTCATTCTATGAGGCCACCATCACCCTAATACCAAAACCTGACAGACACCACAAAAAAGAAAACTACAGGCCAATATCACTGATGAACATAGATGCAAAAATCCTCAACAAAACCCAAGCATTCAGAATCTAGCAACACTTTAAAAAGATCATACACCATGATCAAGTGGGTTTTATCCCAGGGATGCAAGGATTCTTCTATATCCGAAAGTCAATCAATGTAATTCATCATATTAACAAACTGAGAAATAAAATCATATGATTATCTCAATAGATACAGAAAAAAACCTTTGACAAAATTCAACATCCATTTATGAATAGAAGGAACATACCTTAACATAATAAAAGCTATATATGACAAACCCACAGCTAACATTATCCTCAATGGTGAAAAATTGAAACCATTTCCCCTAACGTCAGGAACAAGACAAGGGTGTCCACTTTCACCACTACTCTTCAACATCGTACTGGAAGTTTTGGCTGCAGCAATCAGCAGAAAAATAAATAAAAGTAATCCAAATTGGAAAAGAAGAAGTAAAACTCTCACTGTTTGCAGATGACATGATCCTTAACACAGAAAATCCTAAAGACTCTACCAGAAAACTACTAGAGCTAATCAATGAATATAGTAAAGTTGCAGGATATAAAATCAACACCCAGAAATCCCTTGCATTCCTATACACTAATAATGAGAAAGTAGAAAAAGAAGTTAAGGAAACAATTCCATTCACCATTGCAACAAAAATAATAAAATACTTGGGAATATTCCTACCTAAAGAAATTAAAGACCTATATATTGAAAACTACAAAACACTGATGAAAGAAATCAAAGAGGACACTAATAGATGGAGAAATATACCATGCTCATGGGTCAGAAGAGTCAATATAGTGAAAATGGGTATACTACCTAAAGCAATCTACAGATTTAATGCAATTCCCATTAAGCTACCAGTACTATTTTTCACAGAACTAGATCAAATAATCTCAAGATTTGTATGGAAATACAAAAAACCTCGAATAGCCAAAGCAATCTTGAGAAAGAAAAATGGAACTGGAGGAATCAACTTGCCTGACTTCAGGCTCTACTACAAAGCCACAGTCATTAAGACAGTATGGTACTGGCACAAAGACAGAAATATAGATCAATGGAACAAAATAGAAAGCCCTGAGATTAACATAAACACTTATGGACACCTCTTCTACAAAGGGGGCAAGAATATACAATGGAGTAAAGACAGTCTCTTTAACAGGTGGTGCTGCGAAAACCGGTCAACCAGTTGTAAAAGAATGAAACGACCTCTTTCTAACACCATACACAAAAATAAAGTCAAAATGGATTAATAATCTAAATGTAAGACCAGAAACTATAAAACTCCTAGAGGAGAACATAGGCAAACACTCTCTGACATAAATCACAGCAGGATCCTCTATGATCCAAATCCCAGTATACTGGAAATAAAAGCCAAAATAAACAAATGGGATCTAATTAAAATTTAAAGCTTCTGCACAACAAAGGAAACTATAACCAAGGTGAAAAGACAGCCTTCTGAATTGGAGAAAACAATAGCAAATGAAACAACTGACAAACAACTAATCTCAAAGATATATAAGCAACTTATGCAGCTCAACTCCAGAAAAATAAACGATGCAATTAAAAAATGGGCCAAAGAACTAAATAAGCATTTCTCCAAAGAAGACATATGGATGGCTAACAAACACATGAAAAGATGTTCAACATCACTCACTATCAGAGAAATGAAAATCAAGACCACAGTGAGGTACCATTTCACACCAGTCAGAATGGCTGCAATCCAAACGTCCACAAGCAACAAATGCTGGAGAGGATGTGGAGAAAAGGGAAACCTCTTACACTGCTTGTGGGAATGCAAACTAGTACAGCCATTATGGAAAACAGTGTAGAGATTCCTTAAAAAATTGTAAATAGAACTGCCTTATGACCCAGCAATCCCACTGCTGGGCATACACACCGAGGAAACCAGAATTGAAAGAGACACATGTACCCCAATGTTCATTGCAGCACTGTTTATAATAGCCAGGACATGGAAGCAACCTAGATGTCCATCTGCAGATGAATGGATAAGAGAGCTGTGGTACATATACACAATGGAGTACTACTCAGCCCTTAAAAAGTATAAATTTGACTCAGTTCTAATGAGTTGGATAGAATTGGAACCGATTATACAGAGTGAAGTAAGCCAGAAAGAAAAACACCAATACAGTATACTGACACATATATATGGAATTTAGAAGATAGTAATGATGATCCTATATGTGAGGCAACAAAAGAGACACAGAGGTATAGAACTGTCTTTTGGACTCTGAGGGAGAGGGAAAGGGTGGGATGGTTTGGAGAATGACATTGAAACATGTATACTATCTTGTAAGAAAAGAAGCGCCAGTCTGTGTTCAATGCAGGATGCAGGATGCATGTGGCTGTTGCACAGGATGATTCAGGTAGATGATGTGGGGTGGGAGGTGGGAGGGGGCTTCGGCATTGGGAGATTGTGTTCAGCTTTGGCTGATTCATGTCAATGTATGGCAAAACAAATAGAGTATTGTAATTTTAAATAATAAATAATAAAAATTTTAAAATAAAAGTAATATCATATTGTAAATAAAAATAATAAATGTTAATAAAATATAAAAGTGCTGTGACAATTAGTTGAGTGATTGGGCTTGGGGGATTAGCTNTTGGGGGATTAGCTCTCTCTTAATATGCCATTCATCTTACAATCCTGCTAAATTCACTGATTAGTTCTTGTCAATAATTTGTATATTCCATTTGATTTTCTGCATAGATAATCATGGTCTGCCAATAGTTTTACTTTTTCCTTTCCAATAGAGATGCCTTTTATCCATTTCTCTCCTCATAATGGTTTGGGTATTACTGGTTCTTNATTACTGGTTCTTGGAATATTCCATTCCTTGTTTGTTGTATATTGTTTCCATACTTACATTTCACAGCTTTCAAAAATGTAATGGTGTTTACCTACTTATAAACACTTTGATCCTGTTGAGTCTTGCCTTAAAGTTTGACCAATGGGAGTTTGAGACATGATCCCTCTGAGTACTGTATATGATGTGACCTACTATGGCTCTAGTGGACTCTGCCCATGCACTGGTTTCTGTCTTCCCTCTGCTGTCCTCTCTTCTCTGGTCTACTGCCTGCCAGCTCCAATATCCTCTGCTCTGTAATCCTGCCTTGACACCCAGGGGGCCAGCTGGACATGGCCTCGGCAGTCTGTGTAGACAGCAGTCTGGGGCAGCTACATAGCTAATCTCTTCCATGTCTCAGGTCCCAGAGGTCACTGTTGATCTTCCCTGGCCTGATGCCCATTGTGTGTGTGTGTGTGTGTGTGTGTGTGTGTGTGTGTGTGTGTGTTTCCACAGCCTGAGCTTCATATATCTTGTTTGCTTTTACGGGGATCTTTGAAGCCAGTGGCGGGGCAGAGCCAGTCCTCTACCTCCGTATGTGTGAACAGAGTCTGCCATGAGAGAATCCAGAGAGTTTTGCCCCTGTGGCCTGGAGGGAGGCAGGTGCTGCTGCCAGAGATGGTAGTAACAGTCTTGTGGGTGCTGGTGATGGAGTATCTCACCAACCATCACCTAGCAGCTCTAGTGGCTAGAGTGATTCTTCCTTTCAAAATGTAAGCCAGATATGTCTCTTCTGTTCAATTCCCTTCACTGGATTTATTCTCACTCAGAATATAAGCCAGAGGTCCCTACAAAGCCCAGAAAGGACCCACATTCTCATCTGTGAACCCTGTTTGCCTCTACACATCATCTGCTGTGCTCACTCTTTCTCACTCCATGCCAACCACACTGGACCCTTGACTGCACCTCAACATTCCAGGTTTTCTGATGAATTAGTGCTTTTGCATAGTTGTTTCTCCCTGCCTTGACCATGCTCCCGAATATAGCTCCTGGCCACCTCCATTATCTCAGAGTCTCATCTTCTAACCTGACTTCCTCCTGCATCCACCCTCCCCACAGTCCTGTAGGCAGTCAGTCCTCTTCACCTTGTTTTTTCCTCACACTGCTCGTCACCTTATATAATACAATATAATTTACAAATGAGTTCAATCAAGCAGAAGGTCTCAGAGACCTTCAGGTTAGACTTTCCTGGCCCTTGCACTTCAGATTAGCCTTGTGGGCCAAAAAACCCTTCCTTAGATCTGGGGCTTGGTCTAGAGTGTCAGGAAAATGTGTTTGTGGTAATCGGCCTGGTCCTTGAGCACAGTGAGGAAGTTCATGTGGCTTCTCCTCCTTTCTCTCAGCACCAGGATTCCGTGTGGCTGTAGGGTCTGTGCCTTTGGCCTTGTTCTCTCACACCTGAGCCCTGGCTACTCTGGTTGTCTTTGCCTTACATCATGGGCTAAAGACACTGCTGACCTGGCACCCAGTGCAGCTGCGAGCATCAGCCTTGGGGAAAAGAGAGGTGAGGGCACACAAGACCCCTGCTGTGGGGAGGCAGGCTGGGTGCTGTCGCCTTTTAATGTCAGTAACAAAGGTCACTTTATATGTGGCATCTGGCAGGGCAATTGATTTTACTGTCAATTACTGAAGCTAGTTTCTGACCCAGAAAAAATAAAAAAGATGTGATTTGGCTGACCAGAAGCAGTGCTTGTTATAGCCACCTGCTGAATGGCTTGCAGGGAAGAACATGGATATGGGACATTCCATGTGAGTCAGGTTAGGCCTGTTTTACTTGAAAACAGCAGGGAAGTCTATTTTCATCACTCATCCTTCAAAACATGTTCTGAGTTTTAACAGTGGTCATTATTTAAATAACAGGGCACTTAGGCCACGATTCTTCCTTATAACTGTTTTTAATGCCAGAAATAAAATAGTAGAAACAGGGTGATTTTTTTTTTCCAAATGGCATGATTTTGTCACATTCACAGGGTCCAGGGCTTGGAACTTCAACATCTTTTCCCAGGGACACAATCCAACCCACAACCACCCTCTACCACCTCCCACTTCACTCTGAGCACTAGCCCTCAGCATGTCCCCTGAGGCCTCCACTTCCAATTCCTGTCAGCTCTCGGTCCCCTGTTCTGCTGCTCTCCTCTTCACCCACTCTGCTGCAGCCCCACTTGTTACCTCATGCTCCCAAACCTCCCTCAAGTCTTCACTCAGTCTCTGCTTCAAAATGAAGCCAACCCTAACTACCGTACTGAAAATGGAAAGCCATTCTTCCAAGGGCTCCCTCTCTTTTCTTGTTTTGTACTTCAGGGTAGAATTCTCACCACCTTTCCATAGGCTACCTAGTGTAGTTGTTGTTGTTGTTGTTTCATTTCTTCACAGTCCTTCCTAATTGGACTGGAACCTCCAAGGAGACCGGGAAAAGTGTCCAGCAAAGATTGTTCCTTGAGTTACTGAATAAATAAAGCTCCTATAGAAAATGTAAGAAAATATTCTTGTGAGATACTAGTGNCTAGTGGGGAAGTACTTCCTAAACATTGTTTTAATCCCATAGCAGATTAAATCAAGAATATACCAATATTTTCAATATTGTGCTGATTATCAAGAAGATAACCACAATTCTGATTTGTGGAAATAGACCAAGGATACAAATAGGCTAGTTACAAAAGAGGAAACCCTCATAGGTCGCAGGATGAGGTAGGAGTGAAGATGGTTGCAGAGTCCCAGGGAGCAGTTGGGCATGACTGAATCCCGTGAAGCCTGAACTACCCCTAAACTTCAGCATTTCTGCTCCTGGGAAACTGACAAATCCCCTCAGTGGGAGTGTATGAGTGTGTCCTCACAGTTTCCCCTGTAGAGGGGGGATTCAGAGCCACCTAGACATCCCACTGATTTTACTTCTGTTCTAATGTCTGACCTGCAGCTGAGTCTGGTTAATTTATGATTTTCCACTTGTGGAATGGATAACAGCAGAAGTCAACATGGTAGACCTTTGCTTGGTACATTCTTTGGGGTTTTCTTGTACATGTCTGAGTAAAGTGTACACACCTACTCTACATACTCATGTGAATCTGGTTCTGCCCTGACACAGATTTTTTTCAGGTATGATGGTGAAAACCTATCAATATCTGCTAAACCTACAACTAAAACTATAACAATGTCTGCTCATGGTTCCCTCTTTGTAGCACTCACAGGGGAGCCTAGGACAGAGAGCTCATTTAGTCATCTGTAAGAGACTGCAAGACTTTACTTCCCACTGGGCTTTCTTACAGGATCCCTAGCTCAGCTCTGCACTGCCCTTTACTTGGAGAAGCTGGCCTGCTCTTCTCTCATTATATTGCCATGTGTATATATATATATATATATATATATATATATATATATATACAATTTCCTGTGCTTAGTGTTTATTGATGCACATGTGCTTTGTCTAGTTTTGACCAGTGGCATCTACACTCTAGTTGCTGAGCACAGGCTTCTCATTGCAGTGTCTTCTCTTATTGCAGAACACGGGCTCTGAAGTACAGACTCAGTAGTTATGTGGCATAGACTCAGTTGCTTCATGGTAGGTTGAATCTTCCCAAAACAAGCATCAAAGAAGTGTCTCTTGTGCTAACAGGTGGATTCCCATACACTGAATCTGCAGGGAATCTACTCATGTTTTATCTTCCTCGTCCTGAACTGTAAGCATTTCTCTAATTTCTGCTTTCTCCTGGATTAAAATGATAGGTGTATGTGTGTGTGTGTGTGTGTGTGTGTGTGTGTGTGTGTGCGCTCAATGATGTTTGACACTTTGCAACCCATGATCTCGACCCCATTTGGCTCCTCCATTCACGGGATTTTCCAAGCAAGAATACTGGAATGGGTTCCTATTTCCTTCTCCAGGGAATCTTTCCCACACTGGGATTGAACTTGTGCTGTTTTGTCTCTTCCATTGGTAGGAGGATTCTTTAACATTAGCACCATCCATCTTTTGAAAGTCTGAAAGAAAGTGTGTGGCTTTACACGTTATGAACTCCTTATTGGCAAAATCATAGTTAAATTGAAGAAAGTATGGACAAGCCGCTAGGCAACAGATATGACCTAAATCAAATCCCTTACAATTATACAAAGGAAGTGACAAATAGATTTAAGGAACTAGATCTGATAGACATAATCCTTGATCAATTATGGACAGAGGTTTATAACATTATACAGGAGACAGTGGTCAAGATCATCCCCAAGAAAAAGAAAATTCAAAAAAGCAAAATGGCTGTTTGAGGAGGCCTTAAAAATAGCTATGAAAATAATAGAAGTGAAAATAAATTGAGACAAAGAAACATAACCATTTGCATGGAGAGGTTCAAAGAATAATAAGGAAAAATAAGAAAGCCTTCTTCAGTGATCAGTGCAAGGAAATCAATGAAAATACTAGAATGGGAAAGAAGAGAGATCTCTTAAAGAAAATTAGAGCTATCAAGGGAACATTTCATGCAAAAATTGGGGTCAATAAAAGACAGAAATGGTATAGGACCAAACAGAAGCAGAAGATATTAAGAAGAAGTGATAAGAATACACAGTCAGTCAGTTCAATTGCTCCGTTGTGTCTGACTCTTTGCAACCCCATGAATGGCAGCACATCAGGCCTCCCTGTCCATCACCAACTCCCAGAGTTCACTCAGATTCACGTCCATCAAGTCAGTGATGCCATCCAGCCATTTCATCCTCTGTCATCCGCTTCTACTCCTGCCCCCAATCCCTCCCAAAATCAGAGTCTTTTCCAGTGAGTCTGCTATTCACATGAGGTGGCCAAAGTACTGAAGTTTCAGCTTTAGCATCATTCTTTCCAAAGAAATCCCAAGGCTGATCTCCCTCAGAATGGACTGGTTGGATCTCTTTGCAATCCAAGGGACTCTCATGAATCTTCTCCAACACCACAGTTCAAAAGCATCAATTCTTCGGGGCTCAGTTTTCTTCACAGTGCAACTCTCACATCCATACATGTCTACTGGAAAAACCGTTGCCTTGACTAGATGGACTAGATGGACCTTAGTCGGCAAAGTAATATCTCTGCTTTTGAATATGTTATCTAGGTTGGTCATAACTTTTCTTCCAAGGAATAAGCGTCTTTTAATTTCATGGCTGCAGTCACCATCTGCAGTGACTTTGGAGCACCCCCCCCCCTCCAAAAATAAAAAAATAAAGTCTGACACTGTTTCCACTGTTTCCTCATCTATTTCCCATAAAGTGATGGCACCGTACGACATGATCTTCATTTTCTGAAAGTTGAGCTTTAAGTCAGTTTGTTCACTCTCCTCTTTCACTTTCCTCAATAATACACAGTAGAATTGTACCAAAAAAAAAAAATCTTCATGACCCAGATAATTAACATGGTGAGTTCACTCCTCTAGAGCCAGACAACCTGGAATGTGAAATTAAGTGGGACTTAAGAAGCATCACTACAAATAAAACTAGTGAAGGTGATAGAATTCCAGTCGAGCTATTTCAAATCCTGAAAGATGATGCCTTTGAAAGTGCTGCACTTAATATGCCAGCAAATTTTAAAACTCAGCAGTGGCCACAGGACTATAAAAGGTCAGTTTTTATTCCAATTCTCAAAAAAGGCAATGCCAAATAATACTCAAACTACCACAAAATTGCACGCATCTCACTTGCTCAAAATTCCCCAAGGCAGACTTCAAAAATACATGAACCATGAATTTCCAGATGTTCAACCATGTTTTAGAAAAGGCAGAGGAACAAGACATGAAATTGCCAACATCCACCAGATATTTGGAAAACCACAGAGTTCCAGAAAAAAACATATACTTCTATTTCATTGACTATGGCAAAGCTTTTGACTGTGTGGATCACAAAAATCTTGGAAAAATTCTAAAAGAGATGGGAATGCCAGACCACCTGACTTGTCCTAGAGAAACTTGTATGCAGGTTGGGAAGTAACAGTTAGAACTGGACATAGAACAACAGAATGGTTCCAAATAGGGAAATAAATATGTAAAGGCTGTATGTTGTCACCTTGCTTATTTAACTTATATGAAGAGCACATCATGAGAAATGCCTGGCTGGAAGAAGTGCAAGTTGGAATTAATGTTGCCAAGAGAAATATCAATAACTTTAGAAATGCAGAGACACCACACTTATGGCAGAAAGTGAAGAAGAACTAAAAAGCTGCTTGATGAAAGTGAAAGAGGGAAGTGAAAATGCTGGCCAAAAGCTCAACATTTGGAAAACTAAGATCATGGCATCCAGTCCTGCCACTTCATGGCAGGAAACCATGGACAGTGGCTGATTTTTTTGCATGGAGGGGGTCTGCATAATCAATGCAGATGGTGACTGTGGCCATGAAATTAAAAGACACTTACTCTTTGAAAGGAAAGTTATGACCAAACTAAACAGCGTATTATAAAACAGAGACATTATTTGTCCACAAAGGTCCATCTTGTCAAGGCTATGGTTTTTCCAGTAGTCATGTATGGATGTGAGAATTGGACTATAAAGTTGCTGAGGGCCAAAGAACTGATGATTTTGAACTGAGGTATTGGAGAAGATTCTTGAGAGTCCCATGAACTACAAGGAGATCCAACCAGTTCATCCTAAAGGAGATCAGTCCTGGGTATTCACTGGAAGAATTTTTTTTTAATACTTTATTCTTTATTACAATACTGTATTTGTTTTGCCATACATTGACATGAATCAGCCACAGGTGTCCATGATCTCCCATTGCCGAAGCCCCCTCGCACCTCCCACCCCATATCATCTCCCTGAATCATCCCGTGCACCAGCCCCATGCATCCTGCCTCCTGTATTGAACATAGACTGACGCTTCGTTCTTACAAGATAGTATACATGTTTCAATGCCATTATCCCAAATCATCCCCCCCTCCCTCTCCCTCAGAGTCCAAAAGTCCGTTCTATACCTCTGAGTCTCTTTTGTTGTCTCACATAGAGGGTCATCATTACTATCTTCTAAATTCCATATATATGTGTCAGTATACTGTATTGGTGTTTTTCTTTCTGGCTTACTTTACTCTGTATAATCGGCTCCAGTTTCATCCATCTCATTAGAACTGAGTCAAATTTATTCTTTTTAAGGTCTGAGTAGTACTCCATTGTGTATATGTACCTCAGCTTTCTTACTCATTCATCTGCTGATGGACATCTAGGTTGCTTCCATGTCCTGGCTATTATAAACAGTGCTGCAATGAACATTGGGGTACATGTGTCTCTTTCAATTCTGGTTTCCTCGGTGTGTATGCCCAGCAGTGGGATTGCTGGATCATAAGGCAGTTCTATTTGCAATTTTTTAAGGAATCTCCACACTGTTTTCCATAGTGGCTGTACTAGTTTGCATTCCCACCAGCAGTGTAAGAGGGTTCCCTTTTCTCCACATCCTATCCAGCATTTATTGCTTGTAGACTTTTGGATCGCAGCCATTCTGACTGGTGTGAAATGGTATCTCATTGTGGTCTGTTGAAGGTGAAACTCCAATATTTGGCCACCTGATGCAAAAGGCTGACTGACTGGAAAAGACCCTGATACTGGGAAAGATTCAGGACAGGAGGAGAGAGGATGGAAGGAGATGAGATGGCTGGATGGCATCACTGACCTGATGGACATGAGTTTGGGTAAACTCCAGGAGTTGGCAATGGACAGCGAGGCCTGGTGTGCTGTGGTTAATGAGGGCACGAAGAATCAGACACAACTGAGAGACTGAACTGAACTGCATAACAGATTGGACGGCCTGAATAATTTCCTCTACAAGACTGTTCACTGAGACTCATGCCTGCTGTGAGTCTTTTCCCACTCCCTTCAAACAGGTCCAGCTTACCATCTGCAGCCTTTGACAACCCCCGCCCCTTGCCTGTGTTTCAACCTAAATATCAGCTTTATTACTAATGAAACTTGATTAATGATGAAGAACTTGGTTTGGGCATCTGAGTCAAGACAAGTTGCTGACATCCTCCAGACTGGCTGAGACCTTGGGATGGCCATACTCGGGGAAAACGGTCCCCAAGTATTGATATAACTTCCCAGGCTGCTACCGCTCATGGTCATCTCAGATTTGTTTTCTGATGCTGAATCAGATTATCTATCACACACACTCTTTCTGAAATATTCCTGTGTCACTCTATAATGCTTTTTCCATCACACTTATTCTCTCACACCTGATCTCTTCTAGACTCTATCTCTGACACTCTGTATGCCACACACTCATGATGTCATGGTATCTGTGAGAGAGTTAACTTAATCAGGTTGCTACAGAGACCAAGGATCTTTAAGGAGTAGGGAAACATTGTTTCTTTTTCACATTTTCCCTAGATACTGAGGCCTGGTAGGCAGCAGAATCTCTTGCTCAAGGCCATGTTTTTTGTCTTCGTTTTTGTTTTTTGGAGTTCAGAACCTATGTTATGGGAGAAGATCTGGATAAAACTTGCATGGCCTTGAGCTCTGGGTAAACCCATTTCTTCTGGTTAATATCCTGTTCATGTCATCCTCATATGTATGTTATAGGAAAGGATCTTGGCAAAATTTTCATAGCCTTGAGCCATCATTTTATCTCTTCTCAGCAATTAACAGAAAAAGTATATAATACTTTGAAAAATATATGCTTATGTGCCCATAGGTGCATGGATTTACCTCTGAACAACCACTTATAGAAGAATGAAACTAAACACTTTCTAACACCACACACAAAAATAAACTCAAAATGGATTAAAGATCTAACTGTAAGACCAGAAACTATAAAACTCTTAGAGGAGGATATAGGCAAAACACTCTCCAACATAAGTCACAGCAGAATCCTCTATGACCCACCTCCCAGAATATGGGAAATAAAAGCAAATATAAACAAATGGGATCTAATTAAAATTAAAAGCTTCTGCACAACAAAGGAAATGTTAAGCAAGGTGGAAAGACAGCCTTCAGAATGGGACAAAATAATAGCAAATGAAGCAACTGACAAATAATTAATCTGAAAAATATACAAGCAGCTCCTGCAGCTCAATTCCAGAAAAATAAACAACCCAATCCAAAAATGGGCCAAAGACCTAAACAGGCATTTTCCCAAAGAAGATATTACAGATAGCTAACAAACATGAAAAAATACTCAATATCACTCATTATCAGAGAAATGTAAATCAAAACCACAATGAGGTACCATTTCATGCCAGTCAATGGATGCTATACAAAAATCTACAAACAATAAATGCTGGAGAGGGTGTGGAGAAAAAGGAACCCTCTTACACTGTTCATGGGAATAAAAATAGTACAGCCATGGAGAACAAGGTAGAGATTCCTTAAAAAAAAAAACACCTGGAAACAGAACTGACATACAACCCAGCAATCCCACTGCTGGGCATACACACTGAGGAAACCAGAATTGCAGGAGACATGTGTACCTCAATATTCATTGCAGCACTTTATAATAACCAGAACATGGAAGCAACCTAGATGTCCATCAGCATATGAATGGATAAGAAAGCTTTGGTACATATTCACAATGGAGTATTAATCAGCCATTAAAAATGATGCATTTGAATCAGTTCTAATGAGTTGGATGAAACTGGAGCCTATTATATAGAGTGAAGTAAGCCAGAAAGAAAAACACCAATACAGTATACTAACGTGTATATAGGAAATTTAGAAAGATGGTAATGATAACCCTGTATATGAGACAGCAAAAGAAACACAGATGTATAGAAAAGTCTTTTGGACTCTGTGAGAGAGGGCGAGGGTGGGATGATTTGGGAGAATAGTATTGAAGCATATATAATATCATATGTGAAACGAATCATCAATCCAGGCTCAGTGCATGATACAGGATGTTCAGGTCTGGTGCACTGGGATATCCCAAAGAGATGGTATGGGGAAGGAGGTGGGAGGGGGGTTCAGGATGGGGAACACTTGTACACCTGTCATAGATTCATGTTGATATATGGCAAAACTAATACAATATTTAAGCTAATTAGCCTCCAATTAAAATAAATAAATTTGTATTAAAAATGAAATACATTAATGAAAAATAGTTGTAAATACAGAGTCTATTTGCTCTTTTTTGTTTTATTTTGTTTTGCTGCATCTCATGGCTTGTAGATCTTAGTTTCCCAACATGGGACAAAAGCCATGCTGCCTGGAGTGGAAGTCTGGAGTCCTGACAACTGTAGCACCAGGGAATTCCTTGTGTCTAGAGTCTTAAAAAAATAGAGAAGCAAACATTTAGGTCACAATTTCTAAAACTTTTGTAGTATGTTAATAGTTTAAGGAAATAGCCATTAATGGAAATAACTATATACATGAATACCACTGAATCATTAACCAAAGTAATGAAAAAAATGTCAACAATTGAAAGAGTCCTTAGTGCTTGGAAAGTCCTTAGTGCTTGGAAAGTCTGAGGGCAGAAAGAGAAGAGGCTGTCAGAGGATCAGATGGCTGGATGGCATCAGGGATGCAATAAATATGAACATCAAACTCTAGGGGATAGTGAACAGCAGAGAGGCTTGGTGTGCTGCAGTCCATGGGGTTTCAAAGAGTCAGACACGACTGTGTGACTGAAAAGCAACAGCTACCCAAGCCACATTTTTTCTAATCACTTTCATCAGTAATAAAGCTGGCATTTAGGCTCACATGAAAGGGGAATGTGTCAAAGGCTGAAGACCTGTTTGACAGAAGTAGAAAGAGATATGTGACAGGCATGAGTTCATGATGTCAGTTAACTCCTTGGACAGGAAATGATTCAGGTGGTCCAATTTGTAAAGCCACACACTTTCTTTCAGAATTTCAAAAGAAAGGTGGTGTTAGTGGTAAAAGATCTGTCTGCCAATGCAAGAGATGCAACAGACACAGGTTCAACCCCTGGGTGGGAAAGATACTCTGGATAAGGAAATGGGAATCCATCAGATTTCTTGCCTGAAAAATCCGTTGGACAGAGGAGCCAAGCAAGGTCGAGTACATGGGTCACAGACTGTCAGGCAGGGTTGAGCCCACACACACATATAAATATATACTTTTAATCTAGGAGAAATATATATATACTTTTAATATATAAATATATATATATATATACAGTATATATATACTTCTAATCTAGGAGAAAACTGAGGTTAGAGAAGTGGTTACAGTTCAGGACAAAGCCAGATAAAACNTACGCAGAAAACCAATAAAGACCCTGCACAGGACTTGCTGTGTTCACATAGGCCACAGGTGCCTTCTTGGTGTAGCAAAGACACCTCACCTTGGGCACCTTCTCGAGAGACTCTTAGAAGCCCGGGTAGGAAGGTGTACTCAGAGGACTCCTGCACTCCTTATCAGGGAGTCAACCTGATAAATAAAGAAAAACAAACAAACAACAACAAAAAAAAACTAAAAGAATGACACGGGGTGACCAAGCTTCGGTGAGCAAGGCCCACAACTTTATTTTCACATAGAACTTTTATACCTGAAATTGTACATAGAGAATAATGGAAAACACAGAGTCATGCAGGGTCAGCACTCCTGATCCTTACAGAGACCAGGCTTTCTTTCTGCTCAGTTATCTGTATACACAGGTCTTATGTGGTTTACATGATCTTCTGGCCAGAAGGCCTGCTAACATTTTTGACTCTTTCTTCTGATAAAGTTTAGTTACCCAGAAAGCTTATTTTCTCTAAAAGTGTTTTTTTCTAAAGTAAGGCACCATTCTCCAAAAGCACTAGATAAAGTTGGATTCCTATAGGGCAAAGGTGCAGTAGGTTATAACAGGAAAAGAATTCACTAACACAGGGTTTAGTGTTGTTAATATCAAGGCTACTACTTATATTTCTATATATCCACTATGTTAATTAATGCACACAACATGAAAACTTGGCAACAAACATTGGCTCAAAAATGAGACCCTTCACCAGTACCATTCTAATACTTTATTAACTCCCCAAAAGGCTATATATTTTTATAATGATTTAGGCTTCCTGTGCCTCTCATGGTTGGGAGGCCATAAACAATCACATGTGTAGCTGCAACAGTCTGTACAAACCTGTCAGGCAAGCTCGAGAGTCATCAGAAGGGTTTGGATTGGAACACTCTATTATGCCCAGGAGATTTATTAACTAGAGCTCTAAGTTGATTTTCTTTAGAGAAAGATGGTCAGAGATAGCCCCCCTCCCACCCCCATTAATGTCAGAGGTGTTGGTGAGAGGCATGAAATAGTAAGACAGACAGATTCTGGTTTGGGGGTAGATGCTCGAGCAGGTCTAGGGGGTCCCTCGAGTCCTGATTCGCCTTTGCCTGTTAGGTCTCTTCCTCATGACCTTTGCCATTGTTGACAACTCCTGTGCTGACTCCCAGCAGATAGGGATTCTGTACGAAAGTTAAGTGGGAACTAAAGCCTTGCAGTCACTTACAGATGACTAAATAAACTCTCAGTCCCAGTCTCCCTGTGGGTGCTGTGAAGGGGGATGTGTGAGTAGACTTTGCTGCAGTTTTAGTTATAGGTTTAGCAGATATTAATAGGTTTCCACTATCATACCTGGAGAAAAACTATGTCAGAGAAGAACCAGATTCAAGCGGGTACATAAAGTTGGTGTTGACACTCTGGTCAGACATAAGGGAAGAAAGCCCAAAGGAGGTACTGAGAAAGGGTCTAGCATTTTGGCTTCTGCTGCCATCCATAAACAAGTGGAAACTCATGAATTAACCAGACCCAATGAGGGTCTGACATTAGGGTAGAAGAAGACTCAGTGGGACGTCTAGGTGGCTCTGACTCTTGTCTCCACAGATGACACTGTGAGGACACCTTCATACACCCCCACTGACGGGACTAGTCACAGTTTCCCAGGAGAAGAAATGCGGGAGATCAGGAATGTGCAGGCTTCACTGGATTTAGTCATGAGGCTGCTTCCTGCTATGGCTGTACTCATCTCTGCTCCTACTGTATCCTACAGCCTTTGGGGTTTTTCTCTTTTGTAACTATGCTATTTATATGCTTTGCCCTTCTCTACACATCACAGTGGCACTTACTTTCTTGATAATCATAGAATATTAAATGTATTTGGGTATTCTTGATATTAATCTGTTATGGGTGTAAAACAATGTTTAGGAAGAACTTCCTCACTCAACCTTTCTTCAGGGATTAATGCTAAGAAATAGAAGAAAATAATATAATCGGAAAGCCTAGAGTTCTCTTCAAGAAAATTAGACATACCAAGGGAACATTTTATGCAAACTGCACAGAATAAAGGACAGAAGTTGTATGTGAAAGATTGTTGTTGAATCATGACGCTGGGATTCTTGGCCCCCAGAGGAGAAGAATTCAATCCACGGCCAGAGACAAGACTTGATCGCTCAGAACTTTTGTGTAATAAAGTTTAATTAAAATATAAAGGAGATAGAGAAAGCTTCTGACTTTGGCATCAGAAGGGGTCAGAAAGAGTACCTGCTTGTCAGTGTTAGCAATGAGTTTATATACTCTCCAATGAATCCAAAGAATGTCTGGAGGTTGTAAAGACCTTACCAGAACTACTCCCATAATTTACATTTTAAGATGGCAGAATAAGCCAGAAGGTTTAATCCAGAGACTGTCCTCAGGCAGAATACATTATTGTTATATAAGGAATGTAGAGAAGGAAAAAAAGTTTGTCCTTCCCTCCTCCTTGAGATTTCCTGACCCTTCTCTCCTTGGGGACCTCTAGACTTCTTATCAACCCACCTAGGAAATGACTCTCTCATTCCCCCCTTTTCTTTTAGGACAATTATGTTGCTTAGGGAAAAGAGGCATCATTCTCATTCCATAACTGCTTCTGAGCTGAGAAGGGGCATTGTCCCTAGATTGGTGAGGCAACATATTATCATAAGCCTCATATTGAGGATATATGATCCAAGGGCCCCAAATAGTAGTTGAAGGAAGGTGCAGCAGTAGCAGGAATTTGAGCAACCATTTGTAACTTAAATGCTTTCATGCGACTAGAAACAAATCCAGTTACACAGTTACAGATGTAAGGCAACACAGTCAAAGTTAAAAGTCACATTATGTCCATAGTTAAAGTGCAAAGTGTTGCATCAGTCCACTTTAGGGTTGGTAGATGTCATCAGATGAAGAAGAGTCATCCAATGTGATTGTTGTCGAATGTATACACAAACTTGGAGAAAGTCCTTTCCTTGAAGTAAAGATGTCCACCAGGGGAAGCCTTCCACTGAAGAAGAGAAACTTTATAACCTCCTTAGCCTGTTCACTACAACAAAGAAAGGCCTCAGTCCATCCAATAAAAGTATCTACCCAAACTTGTAAGCAAGAATCCCCATTAGCTTTTGGCATATGAGTAATGAGTTTAATTAAAATATAAAGGAGATAGAGAAAGCTTTTGGCATATGAGTAATGAGTTTAATTAAAATACAAAGGAGATAGAAAAAGCTGACTTTGGCATCAGAAGGGGTCAGAAAGAGTACCTGCTTGTCAGTGTTAGCAATGAGTTTATATACTCAGTCTTCTCCAGGATATTTCCCACTATGTTGTAATCCAGATGGGGGAGAGATTTTGCTTCCAAAACCTGTTTAGCAGTCACCACGGCATAACCTGCTTTACCCTTTCCATCCTGAACAAAAGAACTGCCATCTCTAAATATTTCCATGTCAGGATTGTCTACTGGGGTATACATTAGATCTTCCTGAGCTGCATAGTTTAAAGTTAGGAACTGAGAACAATCGTGATCAGGTGTTTCATTTTCTTTCTCAGGAAGGAAAGTGGCAATATTTAAATTTACACAAACTTTAAGCTTAATTACTGATCCTTATAACAACAATGACTAGTATTTAAGAAGCCTACTGTCTGTCATCCAAATATTAACCTTAGAATTTAAGATCCCACTCACATCATGAGAAGTCAGTACAGTAAGGTTTTATCCAGTAATTATTTCTAAAGGTTCAGGAGCTAATAAAGCCACTGCCCCAATTACTCTTAGGCAATGGGGCCACCCACGTGAAATTACATCTAATTATCTGCTTAGATAAGCAATACATTGCTGATGAGGCCCTTGGGCTTGTGTCAAAACTCCTAAGGCCATACCTTTTCTTTCAGTGACAAATTAAATTCTGACTCTGTGGGCAAGATCAGAGCTGGAGCTTGCAGGACTGCAGTCTGAAGAACCTCAAAAGCCTTTTGAGTTTCTGGAGACTAAACCAGTTTGTTAGTTTGTGCCTGCTGAGTTTCAGCTATAAGTTTATATAAAGGTGGGGCAAGTTCCCCACAACCCGGAATCCAAATGCAACACTAACCTGTGATTCCCCAAAATCCTCTAAATTGTCATAAAGCCATAGTTAGGGGATGATTTAGTATAGGTTTACTTCTTTCAGGGCCTAAGGCCCTAGTCCCTTCTGATATGATTAGGCCCAGATATTTAACTGATTGTTGACAAAGCTGAGCCTTTTCTCTTGATGTCTTGTAACCACAGCCTGCCAGAAAGTTTAAGAAATCTTCTGAGACTCACAAACAAGTTTTCTCTGTCTCTGCACAGAGTAAAATATCGTCTACAAATTGTAACACCACTGCTTCATAACTATTAAAGTTTTGTAGATCCTGTGACAAACTTTGTCCAAATAAGTGAGAACTGTCATGAAATCCCTGGGGCAAAACTATCCAGGTTAACTGAGCAGCTGGCTGCTTAGTGTCTTCAAAGGCAAATAGAAACTGACTTTCCTCCTCCAAAGGCACTGAATAGAAGGCATCTTTTAAATCAATTACAGAGAAATATTTGGATCATTCAGGAATTTCAGACAATAGAGTATAAGGATTAGGCACCATGGTTGTAAAGGAACTACAGCTTCATTTATTACACGTATATATTGAACTAGTCTCCATTTACCATGTGATTTCTTTATACCCAAAATAAGAGTGCTGAAAGGACTGTTACAGGGAATTAATAGTCCCTGTTTCTTTAAGTTTTTGATGATGGGTTTTAACCCTTCCTTAACCTCAGGTTTCAGTGGATACTTCTTCTTATGTGGAAATAAGTGTGGATCTTTGAGCTTGACAGCTACAGGTATATCATTTTGTGCTCAACCCACAGATTTTCCATCAGCGCATACTCTAGGATTTACATTTTGTTCAACTAAAGGGAGAGAATGGAAGGGCTCCATATTCATAAAAACAGAGACATGGACCTTGCTCATTATATTCCTCCCCAAAAAGGGTGAGGGAGATTCTGGCATGATCATAAACTCGTGTGAAAATAGCACAGAATCCCAGTTGCAAGATAAATAACTGAAATAATACCTTTTGGTTCATCCAGACAGTCCCATTATGGGAGCAGATAGGGAAAAAAGTGGGCCAGGGGCTTCAGTAAGCACAGAGTAATTTGCCTCAGTGTCTAAAGGAAAATCGATGGATTGCCCCCACCCCCACAATTAATAATACCCGGGGTTCCTCAGGTGTAATTAGGACAGGAGCTTGTGTGGGGACGCCTGGGCACCTTCAAGTCCTGATTGTCTTGAGAGTATGACCCTGGAGACCTACACATCTGAAGGCAGTCTCTCTTCCAGTGTGGTCATTTGCAGACCAGACATGGAGGGTCGGGGGAGGGAGTTAGATGCCTGAGGGCAATCCCACTTGAGATGTCACTCCTTTCTACAGTAATAGCAAGCTCATCCCTTTTCACCTGGGTCCTTCTGGACATTTTTCTCCAGCTGTTTAAGAAAGTTTTTCATACCCATTGTGAAGGCTTCCGTCTTTTCCTTGGTCCTTCTTCTTTTTTTTTTTTTTTTGCCTTCTTTTCTTTTCCATATTCCCTACCATAATAGACTATCTGAGCCAGTTGTAACGGAGTATCTAAAGACTGATTTGGTCCATACACCCATTTTGGTAGCTTACAGTGGATATCAGTAGCCGACTGAGTGAGAAATCTATCTTTGAAGATCACTTTTCCTTCTTCACTTTCAGGATCAATCTCATTGAATCGGCAAAGGGCTTCTCTTAGTCTATCTAGGAATTTACCAGGATCTTCCTTCTTCTGTTCTATGTCTGCCAATCTACTATAGTTTAAAGGCTTAGAATGTGCCTGCCTAAGTCCTTCAAGAATACATCTGAGAAAATGACTCTCATCTTATCTTCCTTTAGCTGTGTTGTCATTCCAGTCTGGTTCTATAGTTGGGACCACCTCATTCCCATTGGGGAGGGCTGCTATCTCCTCCTTCTTCCCTACTGATTCATTACCAAGCCATTCATCTCCATAAGCAACTGCTCTTCCCAAAACTCGAGTCTTTGAGTCAGGAGTCAGCATTTGTTCCAAGATTTACATCACATCCTTCCAAGTAAGGTCATAAAGCAAAGTAACACCTTTACAAGCTCTAATATATTTCTCTGGGTTCTCTAAATGGTCTCCCAGATCCTCCTTTATTCTTTGTATTTCTTGATAAGAAAAAGGCATATTAACTCTTATAGACTGATTACTTCTCCCGGTGGGTGTTTCACAAAGAGGTAACAGCTTATGTGGCTGTTCTTCATTCTCTCTGGCTGCTCTGCACATATGATCCCAGGGATAGATTGGAGAGACATGTTTTTCTTTTCTCTTTGTCTTCTGTGCATCTCATCTCTTACTTTGATTGTCTGAGCTTCTACTGAAACCTGAGTAGTCTGAGGTCGTACTGAGACAGGAATTGTTTGGCCCTCCACGTGCGCAGTTTGAATCTGTTTGGATTTCCACTGAGACAAAGGCAACCCTTCTAAGAGGGAGTTCTCTGGTTTTCAGTTTGCTCAGCTTGGAACCCCAGGTATGGGGGCAAAGTAGGAGGACAGGAAAGAGCTGAATGTTTCACGCCCAAATCTATACCCTTAGAACATATATCTGGCATATTTCATAGAGAGAAAAAGGGCAACACATATGCTACTTCTATCCACTTCCCTTGTTCCTTACAGAACCGGCCTAATTGTTAAACAGCGTTATACTTAAGACACCCTACAACTGGCCACCGTTCGCCATCCTCCAATGGATACCATGGCCATGCAGTATAACATAGGAAGAACAGGTGTGCCTTCTTTAAGCCCTGGGGATCAAAACTGTCCCAGGTTTTCAAGATAAAGTTTAAAGGAATGAGGCTGCAACTGTTAGCTCCCATCTGTAAGAGAGGAAAAAAGCGACCAGGGCCATTTTTCTACCAGGGGATTCCCTCCCTGCTCTAGATGGGGGTGTAGACAGATTTTACACCAAAAGCTTTTCCTTCTTTGTAGGACTTAGTCTGTCCCTTACTGACGCAGGTGTGCTCTCAATCCTCCCAGTTCTAGAACCGAGAGGGGGTGGAGATGTACCAGGGGTAGACCTGGTAGCATCTCTACCTGATGTCCAACTCTTCACCTTTAACCTTGCTTGCCTTTGATGCCACCTGGGGTGCAATCAGAGTAACCTTCCAGAATGCCTCCCAAGCTAAGACCGCTGGCGGAAACATTCATCACCGGAGTGGCTGTGCATGACCTTAAGTATATTCCTGACCACAATAAGACCAATACGAACATAAAGCTGAGATGTTCTTTTCAAGAATCACCATACCAGTATGACAGCCTCCTCTGGTCCACTAAGAGCCAGTGTCACCAAAGGAAAAAACCCATTGCAGTTCCAATCTGAGTAACTTTTAACCTCAGAGATATTCTTGGAGCTGGAGCTCCATCTACTTTCTGAACTTCTGATTCCTAGTGAGGCTAGAGGCTTCCTTGACTACCAATCCAAATTTGGGACCAAAGCCACAGGACACAGTAACAGTATAGATCACAAATCCCTTGAAAGTGTATGACNAGTCTAGCATCCGATAGATTAGGTTAGTACTTCTAATTCCCAAGGAGTTGTGAAACGGTCAAAGAGACTGAAAAGTTTGACCTGGAAAGGAGAGTTCAGTTCACACTCTTTGCCCATTTCTGGTCAGTTCCCAAAGGAGTCATTGGGAGCCTCTTGGCAGGTCAGTATAAGCCCACAACAGGTTTCTACCATAAGCCTATTGAGATCACAATGAAACCACAGAGTAGGGCTCCTTACTTATTTCATGCAGGGCATGTCATTCATTCACACAAGCACACTGCAGAGTTAGTAAAGCACAGCAGAAAATGTGTTTGCTAAGAGAACAAATAACTAGAGCTCCAAGCATCCTTACCTTGTCCAGAAGGATCCTGGATGAGCCCCCCAAATGAAAGATTGCTGTTGAATCATGACACTGGGATTCTTGGCCCCTGGAGGAGAAGAATTCAATCCACGGCCAGAGACAAGTCTTGATCACGCAGAGCTTTTGTGTAGTAAAGTTTTATTAAAGTATAAAGGAGATAGGGAAAGCTTCTGACTTTGGCATCAGAAAGGGGCAGAAAGAGTACCCACTTGTTAGTATTAGCAATAATTTTATATACTCTCCAATAAATCCAAAGAATGTCTGGAGGTTGTAAAGACCTCACCAGACCTACTCCTATAATTTACATTTTAAGATAACAGAATGAGCCAGAAGGTTTTATCCAGAGACTGTCCTCAGGCAGCGTACATTATTGTTATCTAATCCTTGTAAAGAGCAGGTCCACTCCCATAATTTACAGATTTAGCCAGAAGGTTTAATCCAGAGATTGTCTTCAAGCAGAATACATTATTGTTATATAATCCTAAGGAATGTAGAGAAGGAAAAAATTTTTGTCCTTCCCCCCTCCTTGAGAATTCCAGACCCTTCTCTCTTGGGGACCTCTAGACTTATCAACCTGCCTAGGAAATGACTCTCTCATATGGATCTAACAGAAGCAGAAGATACTAAGAAGAGGTGTCAAGAATACACAGAACTATACAGAAAAGATCATCATGACACAGATAACCATAAGGGTGTGTTCACTTACCTAGAGCCATACATCCTGGCATGTGAAGTCAAATGGGCCTTAGGAGGTATGACTAAGAACAAAGCTAGTGGAAGTGATGGAATTCCAGTTGAGCTATTTCTAATCTTACAAGATAATGCTGTGAAAATGCAGCGCTCAATGTGGCAGCAAATTTGGAAAACTCCAAAGAAATTTGGAAAAACAGTTTTCTAAATTTGGGAAACTGTGCCATGACCACCAAAGTGGAAAACGTCAGTTTTCACTCCAATTGCAAAGAAAGGTAATGCTCAAACTACGGCACAATTCCACATGTCTCAAACACTAGCAAAACAATTCTAAAAATTCTCCAACCGAGGCTTCAACAACACATGAAATGTGAACTTCCAGATGTTAAAGCTATATTTAGAACAGGCAGAGAAAACAGATTAAATTTCCAAAAACTGCTGAATCATCAAAAAAGCAATGGAGTTCCAGAAAAACTTCTATTTATGCTTCATTGATTACACTAAAGCTTTTGACTGTGGGTCAAAAAAAAAAAAAAAAAAACCTTTAGAAAATTATTCAAGGGATATGAATACCAGACCACCTGACCTGCCTCTTGAGAAATCTGTATTCCAGTCAAGAAGCAACAGTTAGAGCTGGACATGGAACAATAGACTGGTTCCAAATAGGAAAAGTGTTATATCACAGCTGTATATTGTCACCTGCATGTTTAACTTATATGCAGAGTACATCATGCAAAATGCTGGGTTTGATAAAGCTCAAGTTGGAATCAAGATTTCCAGGAGATATATCAATAACCTCAGATATGTAGATGACACCATCCTTATGGCAGAAAGTGAAGAAGAACCAAAGAGCCTCTTGATGAAAGTGAAAGAGGAGACTAAAATAGTTGTCTTAAAACTCAACATTCAGAAAACTAAAATCTTGACATCCAGTCCCATCACATCATGGAAAATAAATAGGGAAGCAACAGAAAGAGTGAGAGATTTTAATTTGGGGGGGCTCCAAAATCATTGCAGATGTGATTGCAGCCATGAAATTAAAAGACTTTTGCTCCTTGGAAGAAAAGTTATGAGCAAACTAGAAAGTTCATTAAGAAGCAGAGACATTATTTTGCGAACAATTCTGGTTTTCCCAGTAGTCATGTGAGATGTGAGAGTTGGATCATAAAGAAAGCTGAGCTGCAAATAATTTATGCTTTTGAACTGTGGTGTTTGAGAAGACTCTTGAGAGTCCCTTGGCTGGCCAGGAGAGCAAAACTCTCAGTCCTCAAGGGAATCAGTCCTGAATATTCATTGGAAAGACTGATGCTGAAACTGAATCTCCAATACTTTGTCCTCCTGATGTGAAGAACTAACTCACTGGAGAAGCCCCAGATGCTAGAAAAGATTGAAGGCAGGAGAAGGCGATGACAGAGGATGACATGGTTGGATGGCATCACTGACTCAATGGACATGAGGCTGAGTAATCTCTGGGAGCTGGTGATAGACAGGAAAGCCTGGCATGCTGCAGTCCATGGGGTCTCAAAATAATTGGACATGGCTGAGAGATTGAACTGAACTGTGGTCATAACTCTTGCAGCAGAGGCAGTTCATGTACCTGTACACTCTGTGCTGCTAGGATCTCTGCAGGCCAAGCAGCTGCACGACCTTCATGCTTAACTGTCCCTGGTACAGAGCTGCCACAGGCAAAAAATACCTTGCATTTATGAGCACAGAGTTGCTATGGTCATGGAAAACTATTTGTGACACTTTAAGCTGTGGCCTGTAAAGCTTTTCTGTAAGGACATTTCTCCAGGCAAGAATGGTAGAGCATATTGGGTAATACTGGTTTCCACATGCAGAGGTAGAAACAAAAATGTAATTGAAAGCTGGGGGCAGCGTGTCTAATCAAGGACACCCCAAACCTTCCCACCAGCTCTACAAGCTTCAGATTAAATCCACACGATTATCTAGGCAGACTCTGTGTTTATGGAATATATAAAAGGACATTGAAAGCTCCCACAGAAAGAAACACACTCATTCTGATAACTGTGGACACTGGAGGCAAAAACACACACATTCACACAAAAACACAGAAGAACACACAGTAGGACGAGATTACAATCTGAGCTGCCCCCACAACAGGTCCAGATATCAGCACAGTTTGGAGGGCATCCTAGGGAGGTGAGGTGGACTGTGATTCCCAGTGAGGGAAAGGACTCTGAGCGTCAATTCAAGAAAAAAAAAAGAAATTGTATTTTCACTTTCTCTGTGGACTCTTTTTTTCCTCCTTGTGCTGTAATTGTCTATTTTATTGGCACTATGAAATCTAACTAAGTTTTTGAGCTTTTTGTTTGTTTGTTTTCCTCAGTCACATTTTTTTTTATTGTTGATATAAACTGCTGCCTCTACATGGGCTTTTGCAGTTCTGTGGAATTTTTCTTTGTTTTTTTCTTTTCTCTTTTCTTAATTTTAATTTTTAACTTATTATTATTTTTTCTACATTTATTATTTTCTTTGCTTTTCCTACTGTTCTTTTCCCCTTGCAGTTAGTCNGTCCATGTGCTCTCCACAGTCTGAAACACCCAGAGAAGTTCATGGGGTTACATAGAGAAGAGAAGAGGGACAAAGAAAATATAGGTCACCAGAAGAAGAGAGTGAGTCAAAATTGGAGAGACCAATCTAGCTAGTAATCAGCTACCTAAGTGTTCTCCACAGCCCAGAACACCCAGAGATATTCACAGAGTTAAGTAGAGTGGAGAAGGGGGAGGGAGGAGATAAAAGTGACGTAGAAGAGGAAGGGGAAAATCAAAAGGGGAGAGAGAAATCCAGCCAGTAATCACATCCCTAAGTGGAAATGGATACTGAGGATTAGATTATTAAAGGTACAAAATTGAAAACAAATACTAAAAAGAAAAGATGAAAAATCTAGAGTAGAGGTTAGACTCTCAAAAAAACTAGAGTAAAAATACAAAACAAAACCAATCACAAAAATTATTTTTAAAAATATGAAATTGGATTTAAAATAGGATATTTTTTACAAGCTAACAGTAGGTTATAAAAATAAAAATGAAAGGTGTAATAGAAAATTTAAAAGTAAATAAAGTAATTTTAAAATTATAAAATAAAAATATATCTAGGAATTTCTCTGGAGCTTTTGAGGACAGTGTGGGGTCATTTCAGTTTCAGATAGTTCTTTGTTCCTGTTTATATTTCTTCTCAAATTCTATAGGCTCCTTCCAATGCTTAGTCAATGCTAACTACAGCGTTTTAATCTATTGCTCCTGTCACTTCCAGAGTTGTTTTCTTTTCTTTGTTTATTTTGGCTTCCTCTGTTTCTAAGAGGAAAAGATTTGGTTGGGCATGAGTTTTGTGCCCTTCCCACATCTGAGCACCTCAGGTGACCAGGTGTGTGGAGAGTGCACAGTCCTAGGTGGACCATGCATTTTAATCACGTCCCTGCTCCTAGCCTCTTGGTTTCCCAGGTACACCGTAAGAGCATCATCTTAGGTGTGCTGTATGTCTCCTCTGGGGACCTGATCTCAAGCTGTGACCCTCCTGGCATTTGTCCACCATCTAGGATCCCAGGAAGACATGGTTAGGAACTGGAAGCCTACTCACAATATTCTGAAGGATGACTTTCTTTGGCTGAAATGGCCACTCGCCTTCAGGTTCTGGCTGTTGCAAGCCTGCCTCTCTGCCTCTGGACAGGGAAGGACTGGTCAGCAGCCAGCCAGCTCTCCTTTGTTATTGGCTCAGTCATTTTTTCTTTGAGTGAGCCCAGGCTGGGCCGTACCTTAAATTAGAGACTTTTGCAAGAAAATTATCTCTCTCTCTTTTCCCTCTTTGGGTATCCCACATTTGGGGTTGCTATCTCACGATATAGCTCCCTCATTTTCCTCAGGGCATTCAGGCCCTATCCTTACCCTAAGCATGGAACCTACACCTCTCTATCCAGCCCCTGCTCGGTGGTGGCTGACATGAGTGTCTGGGCTATTTTTCCACTGGGAGTTGCTGTTAGGCCCCTATTCTGTGGGGAGTTTTGTCTTTCTCCCGGTTGTTGCCCTCTGAGATTCCAAACTCCCTACAGATCTACCAGTGAGTGGGTTTCCAAATATTTGGAAACTTCTCCTTCATGACACCCTCCATAGCATGGTCTCTGTTCCTAACTTTTTTGCCTCTCTTTTTGTCTGTTATATTTTGTCTTGCTTCCTTTTGAAGAGAATGGGTTGCCTTTCTGGGAGTCCTGTGTCCTCTGCCATCATTCAGAAGTAGTTTTGTGGAAGTTCTCCAGCATTCACATGATCTTTTGATGAATGTGTTGTGGGGGAGATAGTGGTCACACAGTCCTGTTCCCCCATCATTTTAGGGCCACCCCAGTACCTTGTTTTTGACAAGGCAAGAATATACAATGGAATATAGATACCTTCAATAAATGGTGCTGGGAAAACTGGACAGCTACATGTAAAAGAATGAAATTAGAACACTTCCTAATACCTCACATAAAGATAAACTCAAAATGGGTTAAATACCTAAATGGAAGACTACAAACTATTATAAAACTCTTAGAGTAAAACACAGGCAGAACACTCTGTGACATAAATCAAAGCAATATCCACTATGACCCATCTCCTAGAGTAACAAATAAAAACAAAAGTACAATACTGTAAAATTAATAAAACAAAACAAAATTAAACAAGCTGAACCTGATTAAACTTAAAAGCTTGTGCACAGCAAAGGAAACATTAAGCGACATGAGAAGAAAACCTTCAGAATGTGAAAAATAATAGCAAATGAAACAACTGATAAAGGATTAATTTCCAAAATGTATAGGCACCACAAACAACTCAATACCAGAAAAACAAACAATCCAGTCAAAAAATGGGAAAAAAAAATACCTAAACAGTTATTTCTCCAAAGAGGACATACAGATTGCTAAAATATACATGAAAAGATGCTCAATACTGCTTCTTAATAGAAAAATGCAAATAAATGCTACAATAAGATATTACCTCACAGAAGTCAGAATAGTCATCATCGAAAAGTCTGCAAACAATCAATACTGGATGGGGGTGGAGAAAAGGGAACACTGTGCACTGGTGGTGGGAATGTAAATTGACACAGCTACTATGGAAGACAGTGTGGATATTTCTTAAAAGACTATCAATAAAACCACCATATGACCCAGCAATCCCACTCTTAGGCATATACCCTTAAGAAACCAAATCTGAAAAAGACACATACATTTCATTGTTCATTGTGGCACTATTTCCAATAGTTAGAACATGGAAACAACCTAGCTATCCATGGACAGATGAATGGATAAAGAAGTTGTTGTACATATACACAATGGAATATTATGCAGCCATAAATGGAATGTTTTTGAGTCAGTTCTAATTATGTGTATGAACCTAGAACTTTGTATACAGAGTGAAGTAAGTCAGAAAAGAAAGATAACTATGATATCTTGGGTACAGTTTTCTCATCCAGCCTCCATATCATGGTCATAAAACCTGAAGTAAGTTCTATTCTTGGTAAAACAAATTCCTAATGTCTCAGACAGTAAAGCGTCTGCCTGCAATGTGGGGAGATCCGGGTTCGATTCCTGGGTCATGAAGATTCCCTGGATAAGGAAATGGCAATCCACTCCAGGACTCTTGCTTGGAAAATCCCATGGATGGAGGAGCCTGATAGACTACAGTCTATGGGGTTGCAAAGAGTCGGACACGACTGAGTGACTTCACTTTATCTCAACTTTGGCACAATCGTGGCAGGCACTTCTCCACAGTGGCTGCTGTCCAGGGCATTGCAGATGTTTAGCAGTATCTCCAGCCTCTGTCCATTTGATGCCCCCCATTGCTAGTAGGGACAACCAAAGAGGTCTCCAGACATTGCCAAATGTTCCCTGGGGAAGGTATGTGAAGTTGCCCAGGGTTGAGCA